>JBBPSI010000050.1:0-145525 GCA_038093515.1 Butyriboletus loyo
CGTGTGACGCGACGAGGAACTCGCTCTAGACGTTGAGTGATCATCGATGCATCACCAGGGCAGGGCCTACAACTGGAACATTCTGTGGATGGACGATTCTTCTGCATGCACTTTTCCTACACAGAATGTACAATATAATGGTGCGTTCGGGAGGAGTGAATGTACAATGCTGTAAGGTTGGATCCTTGAGGCCTCGTCTTTGCTACAAGACAAAAGACGCAGTTCGATGCCTTCAATAATCATATTCCTGCTCATCATCACTCCTGACATCTCGATTGCTCCGCTTGTCCTTGTGTGCATAGTTGGACATTGACTGGATGATGATATCATCAAGTATTTCTGGTGGTAGATCGTATTCAGAAGTTCGGACCACAATCGCATACACAGCTGTACAACAGTTTCAACGTAGTCCGGGGGAGAAATTGAACGTGAGCGAATACCATTTTCAATTTTCTCTAGTGACTGGTTAGTGACGACCTGCTTCTTACGAAGCCCCTTGACGAAAGGCGTGAATCTGTCCAAATCTTGATAACTGGCAAGTCCAGGGCAGTGAGTGCTGGAGAGGAAGCACATACCGGATTTGCAGTCTCTCACGAAGTTGCATACTTGCATAGCTTGAGCGCGTCCCCCCTTGCGAGAAAAACCAGAGATGGCGAATCTCATGAGCTCTCCGGTGAGATCAGCCAGCCCAAGTAAATAGTCATCCTTGGACAGTGGAAGGTACTGAGGCGAGGGCGTACTGATTTAAATCGTACCAAGGATAAAATAGGCAATGTCCACGCACAGGGACGCCACGATCGTCCGACAAGGCGGTCTGTACTTGGCTAAATGTGACCAAGGTGTCATGGCCAAGATAGTGAGCGAAGCTCAGAGCCTCGATGTATCTGAATGAAGGACATCATTTGAGGGGCAAGAGAGCATGCTGACGGGACATCTACTCTTGTAGACCTGGGGAGACGGATTGATGGTGGCGCCAGAAGGAGTCGCCCTGACTGGCTTACGTTTAGCCGCGGCCATCCTCGAAGGACCCTTGTTTGTGTCATCCACCCTCGCTGGGGAGGAAGAAGATTGACGATCGACATCCTGATGCAACTTTCCAAGAAGTTTACCAGGCTTATGAGAAGTGGGGTCCTTGTTACTCTTTTTCTGTAGCCACTTTTTGAGTATTGAACGGCCATGAGACGGTTCGGCAATGTCAAAGTTTCCCCCCGGACGTGCATCTGGAGGGGAGATCACTGGTGGCGCATCTGACAACTGTGGTACAGCACGGGATCGGCCCTCCCGTGGGCCAGCAGAAGAACCTGGGGATGGTGGCTTGAACAGGGTCAACACAGAAACAATAAAAAATGGCATAGTCACCAACCTCATCAAAGTTGAACTCGGGAGGGGGCGCGCTCGATGGCACCTCGACCTATCCCATCCGACATCGTGAGAAATCGCTTCGAGAATGCAAACGAACGAACTGGTACCTCGAGGACATCGGCATCGCTGTGACTGTCAGACTTGGGCTTACTAGGATCTTCCTGATGTACATACACGACAAGGTCAACAAGACTCTTCTGACAACCATGGAGGCACAAATACTTACATGGAAAGGTCCATACAGGTCTGGTAGAATGTTGCTGAGATCACGTATTACAATTTTCCCGTCATATCGTCCAGTCACGAGATACCGGCTGTCTGGGGAGACAGCAATGGACCGTAACTTTTCACTGTCCTCGATGACAGGGTCAATCCGAGTCAGTGTTGATGTGTCCAGAAAGAAGATTGAATGCTCTCCGAATGCAGCAATGAATTTGCCATTTGCGGCTAGAGCGAGAGGGAAGACGCCCCTGCGGTCATCACAGAGAACCGGCGATTCAGCGAGTTGGGACCCAGTGGAGCTGTCAAATGATCTGATTTTGTTGTCATGGGACGCAGCAAAAATCTGCTGATCATCGGCTGACCACGCGAGCGGAGTGGTCACACCCCCAGATGTCTCAGTCTGGATGATGAGGAGCTGCTCGCCATTGTGACTGTTGAAAATGCGGATGGAGCTGTTATATGTAGCAGTGGCGATGTGGTCACCATTCCGAGAGAATTTGATTCCAGTGACCCACTCGTCATGTTGAAGTGGGCCAACGAGTCTCTGCCCTGTTGTTAGGCTCCAAATACTTGCTTTCCCGGCATTGGGTTCCTCTCCAGTCCCTGTGACAAACCTAGTCGAATCCAGGGAGACATTGACCGCAATCACGTCATTGCTGCCCTCCACGTCGACGACCTTTTGATGCAGCTCTGCATCCCACACACTTGCACCACCGACAGTGCCGCATACTATCCACTTGTTATTCCTCGACACGCAAATCGAGCGCAACTTCATTCCTGTTTTCTTCCCAACCTCTTGGTCGTCCGAAAGTCGCCATCGTCGAATCCCACCATCACCCCCGCCTAGGGCATGCATTCCGTCGGGGTGGAACGCAACTGCGTATATATAGTCACGGTGACCGGTGTCAAGCACTATCGTTTGGTCTTACTGAATTGTAAGCAGATACTCATGCACTCCTTGAAGCTGCTACCCACCAGTATTTGTCGTCGACATCTTGACCAATGTTATACAATCGTCGGTGTCGAAAGGTCAAGGAATAAGGTGTTTCGGTTTACTTTTGGTGCGCAAAAGTTGCTGTATGAACACGTTTCCTTATTCTCCACATGGGTTTGTTCACGCAAAGTGCCTCGTGTCTTTGGCGCTTATTGTTACTCGGGTTCTCACTAGATCACCTCGTTGCAACGACTAGGTCGACAGTCAACATTGGCGAAAATTACATTCTTTGCTAAGGGTAGTCTACGATTGCTCGTTATGTCTCTGCAGGACTCGTTTCACGGAGTGTACAATTCGCGTTGGACCATCTTGCGACATATCGCGCACAAAGGCTCGTTCTCGAAATTCTGTTGGACTGGCCTAGGACGCACAAAATCCCAGTCTCCTGAATCCTCTTCGACCACCTCATCCTATCATCGACCAACACTGCCGCTGATGACTCGCGAGGTTGGAGATAGCTTATGCATGTATATCCCTGTCGACCGTAATGGAAATGGGCTGACCGGAAGCCATTCCCACAACGATCAGCTGGTTGTCCAATTGACAGAGCGTGCACTCACCTCTTGCCGAGCGTTGAGCTCCACGACTGTAATCCACTCTTGCAGCGACGTTCCCGCTCAAATTCCGGCCATTGATTCACGAGGGCATGGGACGAATCGAATCCACCCTCCTTGTTGCCGTGATCACCACCCTTGTCGCTAGTGATCTGATGTGTTTGATCCCAGGCGGAGTTAAAGTGCCAGAACGTATAGGCAGCGAGCAGGCCCTTCCATACTGGAAGAGAGGAGATTAACAATCGTCCATTCAAGGTAAGCACTCTTGCGTGATGTGACGACGATTAGAAGACCAGGGAGACAGAAGGAATCGCAACAGGATGGGCGGAATGGTCGTGTTGAGTCCATTGGGAATGATAGAGATGACAATAATGTAGAGCATGAAAGTGATACCGACTGGCATAACTGTACCTATCAATTCCATTCCAGTGACAAACTACACCGAGAGGCAGAAAGCATCAGTACTTGAGATGATGGACAAACACAAGCTCGAACAGGTAGTGGACGGTCGGATTGATCCAGCGACAAGGTTTGTAACAAAACATTTCTATTCAAGCTGCCTTGAGCCTCACATTGTCGTTTCCATCCTCACTATGCCCCGATCTCTTTAGTTCGGCGATATAGTGCTGCCGTTTTTCTAGATCTACACGGTCAGTGTTAGTGAATCGTTTCGAAGCTCGCAGAGCCACACGCCGAATAAAAGCTATGTCTGCACAGAAAAGCAGTGACAAAGTAACCTACCGTGTGCCCACATGGCCGCACCGATCCTGTTCGAGACAGTAAACGCCAGGCCAATGACCGGGATGTCTTCCAGCAACGCGGCAGCAAAACCGAATACTAGTGATTTTCGTACAAGAGCATAAGGCACCGTTTCAGTCACCCACCGATGGAATGCGAGGATGCGATCACGTACATCGGTAATCCCACTTTCGCTCCTCGATAAACACTGCAATCTCATGGGGTGGCATCCTTTTCGCTTTGAAGTACTTTATGAGGGTAGAGTACGGTGGAAATTAGGGTATTGATAGTATGAAGATGGGATGGACTCACGGGTCTGTGGAGGTGTTGTGCTGTCCCCATGGCTTTAAAGCCTGCTGCTGCAAACGTACCTACGAATGGATACAACGACAACGGAAGAAGCAACACTGAAAACATCATATAACGTTAGCATGCTACTGAACGGAGTGCATACACGCACCTTTCTTAACAACGACGCCAAGGGTCCATGTGCCCATCGCGTTGCTCATGCGCGCGCTCAGGCTTTTATCGACGACGGGCGGCACGTCCCATTCCTCTACGTATGGTTGCCAAAAGTCGGGACCCTTGCCGCGAGAGGCGACTGTCTGGTCCCATGCACGTTGGCGGGCGATACGGATATTCCGAGAGAGAAAGAAGGTGATGATAGACGTAACTTGGGTCCCAAGGAGCAGAATCGCCATGTCTGCCGAAAAGACATCAGGTACATCGGGAGCACAAGCGGGACGCGGGGAACGTACAGGTGGACACATTGAATGGCAACTTGACTCCGAGGAAGGTCTCCTCCGAGAGGTCTGAAGCGCTCTGTGAGAGGCGAGTGACGTAGCTGAAAGAAAAGAGAGAGGAAGGGTTTTTGAGGAGAGCACGTATGATGTGCTTTTGGATTCGGTATGTAAGACATACCTTGGGAACACGTCAGTCAAAGCGAACGCCGTGCAAACGAACACAGACGCACCCATACAAACCCGACAATGAGACCTCGTTGCACGCCATGCTTACACTTATACCAAGCAGGTTTGTACAACGATTTGTCTGTGCATAATCTGTAGGCCCCGACGACGACGTAGGACGGAGGAAAGTTGAGACGGAGACTGGCTCGTTGGAGACTGGCGGGTACAGGATCTGATCCCAAGCTAGTACTTGTCATTGGATGTGCAAATGCGGGTTTCGGTGATCACTGTGTCGATGTTGCGAAGGCAACGTGCCAGCGCTAGGTTGTATCTGTCACAACCCACCATGCTCGGGCTGTGTTGGGACAGTTTTCTCCATGTGTCTTCTTGGCGTCGGACTCTCCGACGTTCGGCAATTTATTCATCGTCCTCAAGGCACTTAGTTGCCAGTAACCTCGTGTTCTTCGATACCCTCACGAGCGCGACATCGCAACAGAGAAATGCCTGACAGTCTTCAGCTCATGAACATCGACCTCAGCGGTGCGTATTTGGATCATCGCGCTCAAAATGGCCTCATACACGTCTCACGACAGTCATCAAGGCTGAGCTACCAGGCTTTACTAGCGGATGGTCCAAATGTTTCGTCCAGATCCACGTCGACGGTAGCCCGAATTCTGTTCGTACGAGGTCGACGAGAAAGGCTGGGCAACATGAATGGGAAGAACGGTTTTCGTTGTGAGTGCCTCGGAGCATTGGTTTTTGTGATTGTTTCTCGAGACCGAATATTTTTTATGCTGTAGACTAGTGCGATCTGCGACGATCCTTCGCTTTGAGTTGAGACGGAAAGCTTTTCTGCACCAGCAGTCATTGGCCTTTGCAGAATCCCCAATATCAGATCTCTTGGAGGGTCGACAACAATCGAGAGGTATGTGCAAATCCGTGCATGGACTCGCTGTGAATAAAGATCATATGAGCAGGGCAAGATCAAGATTTTCCGATACAGCTTCGACCATATCTAGAAAAACAAAACGCTGACGGCGACCACTGGCGACTTCTTATTCGTTTACACGGGATAGCAGAGGCCCCAGAGGTAGTAGAGGGGCAACATGTCGAGAGCATCGAGAACTGTATGGCCGAGATCGTGAAGAAGTTAGAAGCATTCATGGCAGTTGGTGATGCCGTTGCTCAGGTGCGGTTGCCTTCATTGAGATTCGACATTAACATTTATCACGACCGCAGATCCATCCATATGCACTGGTGGCATGGAAGACTGTAACTGCTTTCTACACGGTACTAACCATGTGATCCATCGTCCTTGATACTTTCTGACCTGCCACTCAGATTATTAAAGGACAGGTAGACCGGTATGCAAGACTCGACGACCTCAGTGGATTGATGAAGGACTCTTACACCTTTGTTGAAAACGTCAAATCTTTTCCAGAAAAGATACCCGCCCTCGAAGCAACGATCCGTACACTGCTGTCCCAAACGGTCGAATGTACCATGTTCCTTCGAGAGTGCAGTGGACATGGCTTTGGAGGTACCGTCTTCTGTCTAGCTAACGTGTTCGAACTCTCAGACAGTACCATACAGAAAGACTGCTGTTCAGTGCATGGATGGATCGCCAGATCGACGGATTCACACAGAGCTTCACTGCGCTCAAACAATCTTTGCAGACAGGGTCTTCGATACAAGCAGCACTTGTCTGTTTTCGCCTCGACGAAAATGTCAGCAGATTACGTGAGGTCCATCCAAGTTTCTATTGTTAACCCCACTGACGACGCCCTGTTCAGTTAATGCACAAGCGTTGCTGAGACTTGGACCCGCTGACATGGACGATGCGACCCGACCCGAATGTCTCCCGGACACGCGCATGGACATTTTGGCCGATATTTTCGCATGGGCTTCTATGCCTACCAAGGGCAACGTCTATTGGTTACACGGCTTCCCGGGCGCAGGCAAGAGCACGATCGCAACGTCCGTGGCCAACATCTTCCGAGACCTCCGCCGCCTCGGTGCATTTACGTTTTTCACGCGAGGCGTGGCGGCTCGAAACGACCCCACACTGCTCATTCGTACGTTGGCGTATCAGCTTGGGGAGTTTGACCATCGCATCGGCAGTGCTATCGCCAGGGTCATGGAAGAAGTACCAAGCATCAAACAAGCGCCCCTTCGCTGGCAGTTTCAAAAGCTTCTCGTCGAACCGTTTGCTAGTATCAAAGACTGTCTCAGGGAAGGTCCTATCCTCGTAGTGATTGATGCCATGGATGAATGCGGACACTCCGTCGCACGCGAGGAGCTCCTCAGGGTTCTTGCGTCAGAAAGTTCGTGGCTACCACCGACCGTTCGCGTCTTCATCACGAGTCGTGCAGAGAGAGACATCCGTAGCGCGTTCAACGCTTCTCCCCACGTCTCTGTTCGCGAAATCGACATCAAGTCGCCCACGAACGAGAAGGACGTTCGGACGTACATCCATCATCGATTGGTCGACATCCGGTTGCAAAATGAGTGGTTGGATCTCTCCTCTGATTGGCCCGGAAAGGCACGAACCGATGCGCTTGCACTTCGGGCCTCTGGCTTGTTCATATGGGCTTACACTGCTTGTCTGTACATCGAAAAGGGACAAGATCCAGAGGAAAGGCTCTCCCAACTCGTGCAAACTGCTTTGTATGCAGACGCTGAGGCAGCGCTCGATGGAATATATATCACTGCCCTCGAATCTGCAGGTAAATGGGACGATGTCGCATTCGCCACGGACTTCCGCGAAATCATGGGGTTGGTTATCGTCGCGGAGAACCCCTTAGCCGTGCATACAATCGATCTGCTGAACGCCAATATGCAGGGAAGGAAACGACGGCCATGTCTGCACACGGTTAGACATCTAGGGACAGTGTTGCAATGGGCGGAAGATAAGCCTATATGCGTGATGCACCCCAGTTTTGAAGATTTTATCACAGAGAGACGGAGATGTGGCTCGGATGCGTGGTTTATCGATCGCCCGGCACACCATCTACGTGTCGCGAGGCTTTGTGTCGCTCGACTGGGGAAAGTGTTGAAGAAGAATATGTGTGGATTGAAGTTGTCGATGTCCGGTTGGAAGGAGGAGCTTCCGGAGGACGTCGTATATCCCGCTAGATATTGGGTGGATCACCTTTGCAATTCGGAGACGGGCGGAGAAGCAGCAATGGTCGAGGAAGTTCATGACTTTTTGCGTTCGCACTTTCTGCACTGGATCGAGGTGATGACCGTGATGCGGAGGGCGAGACAAACGATCGGGATGATGATACGCTTGAAAGAATGGATCGATGTAGGTGTTCACTGTTTCCCTTACCGCTGTGCTGTTCTTCTGAGGCGAATTGACTAGACCCACCACGCCGATCACGAAGCACTTTGCATATTTGCAAAGGATATCGTTCGGTTTTGTCAGGCGTATACCCATGTGTACGAACACCACCCTCTCTTGGTCTACCAGAGCGCGCTTCCATTCACTCCGACGACTACCACGGTATTCCGGACTTTCAAAGACGACCCAGAGGCTCCCACCATCGCAGGTGGGTTTCGTGAACATTGGTCACCGCTCCTGATCGAATTCGGTGGGCCGGGAGGGAGCGTTGCTGCGATCTCCTGTTCGTCCGATGGTCGATACATCGCTTCCACGAATACCCGGAGCATCTTTATTTGGGACTCGACATCTGGCGAACTTGTTACCAAGCCTATGCAGGCAGACAAGACCGAGTTTATGTCCATCGCGTTCTCTCCGAACAACCAGCATATCGCGTCCGGATCGACTGATGGCGCAGTGAAACTATGGGATGCGTTATCCGGGGAACAAGTGGGTGATACGTTAGAACAACATAGTGAACCTGTCTATGGCCTTGTGTTTTCCAACGATGCGAGCATGCTCGTGTCGGCGTCAAAAGATCAGACCATCGTCGTATGGAACGTAAACGATGGGTCGATGGTACATGCACCATTGACGGGACACAAAAAGACCATTCTCACCCTCGCGTTCTCACCTGTCGACATGCGCTTTGCGTCGGGTTCCCGGGACAGGTCGATACGCATATGGGACGCAGTAGTCGGCGAGGAAGTTCTGCCACCCATTATCCACCGAGGGGGTGGCGTCACCTCCCTCGTCTACACTCCAGACGGGAACAGGATTATCTCTGGTTCCGACGACCGCACTATTCGTATCTGGGATGCACACGAAGGCACCCTGCTCTACAACCCACATGCAGCTTTGCAACCTAGTCCCCTCTTTTTCACGGGTCACCGCAGTGACATCTTCTCAATCGCCATCTCGCCCTGCGGTACGCTCCTCGCGTCAGCCTCCAAGGACACCACCGTCCGTCTGTGGGATATCTCGACCAGGACAGAACTCTCACACCTCATCCGCCAACACCGTCTCCCCGTCCGCGTTGTCACGTTCTCGCACGACGGAAAGCGGATTGTGACCGGATGTTACGATGCGACCGTGCGCGTATGGGACGTCGAGGGCGTGGGAAGCATGGCGGCGCCCCGACTTCACAAGGGGCTCGTTTCCCATCTCGTGTTCTCTGCCGATGGCACACGGATCGTGTCAGGTGGGTTGGACAAGACGGTGCGCGTGTGGTGCGCGGAGAGCGGGCAAGCGCTTATCGAGCCACTTCGGTTAGAGCGGGAGGTGAACACCGTCGCGTTCGGCGACGACGACGACGACCATGAACATGACCACGACCCCGGCGACGGTGGGGAAAAGAGAAGCATCCGGATCCTGGCTGTGGACAAGGACGGCGCCGTGTTCGCATGGGACATGGCGACGCGAGAACCGCTGATGGCGACACCGGCGGATCGCCCCGCACATACGAGAGAGCTCGGGGGGCGACTCGTCTTGGAGGGCAGGTGGATCGTGGATAAGATGACCAACGACGCGTTGAGTTTATTGCCGAACATGTCGCCTGTCAAGGCGAGGGCGTCGTACGGGAATAAGATCGCGATCGGGTTGGCGAACGGGAGTATCGTGATTTTGCATTTTCCGGGACTGTTGGAGGGTTAGCGTTAGCTGGGGGTTGGCTTTGTTATCTCTCGCAGGTAAATCGCGTTCGGTGCGAGCGAGCGTCTATGATCCTACATTTCGAGCAGTATATGTATGCATCATGCTCTTGATTGCGTTCATCCAAGCATATGAGAGGTGCGCCATCGTCATATAGTATTGGAGCCAAAGTGGCGCTACACACGTCTCGGGAGAAGAGTACGCCGACGATCTCCGATGACCTGACCGCGGCTGTCAGTGATCCTGTGAACATGTCCATCAGTAACCGAGAGGCGGTACATCAACCAAATCGACCTCCTCCCGAGCGGTGCGCAGTGCGTCGGAAAGATGAGAGAAAGGAGAGAGCAAGCGGACCAAGCCCATGGGGATATAGAAATGTGGGGTGTAAACCAACGCGTCGAGAAAGGAAAGTATTATTAAATGGGTGAGTGTGGCGAGCGCTGTCGCGGCGAGAATGTGCACGACTGGTGTCGGTCTGCGAAAATCAAGACGTAGAGAGCGAAGTGTGATGTCTTAGTAGATATTCATTGGATTTCCAACAGCTTCAAGCAATCAGATAGTAAGCACTGTCCTCCAACCCATGTGTACAAGCTTTATCAATGACCATTGACTAAACATCCTAGCGAGCTCGAGCATGGACGGGCTTATCAGGATTCGTACTAATGCTACGAACTGAAAGAACTGCACGATCGATGTCCACGTCATTGTGATTGAGAGCAGTATCTAAATGAATCATTTGGATTAATGTGTCTCATCATGTGCACCAGGGCGAAAACACAACATCCACGTGGGAAGCGTGAGGGAAATGGTAGAGTTGCCGGTTTCATGCTGATGCTGGTCTACTGTGAGTATAACAACGTAGGTAGACGAAAAGTGATGCCCACCGTTACATGAACGCTCCCGGCTGCGGGTCGAGTCGGCTGTTGCACCTAATAGAACCATGAGCTGTCCTCACGAGATCCACATCACCAGAAAAGACAGACCGAGTCCACTGCCCTTGTATCCGCAACACCTTGTTCGCTACGGGAAGCACCTTCGTTCGGTTGGTTGGGAACAGCAGCCTTGCGACGCGATTTACGCTGTGACTTGTGATGAGTGCCTGTACATGGATCCGAGGAACAACCAACCCGCGGCCTTGTGGGGTTTACTGCAACCGATCGCTAAGATGATGTTAGACGCACCGCATCCGAAATGAACAGCACTTACTTTATCAGGTCGACCCGCGGCCATCTGCGAAGGTCCCTCCCTTGTAGCATCCAGTATTGGTGTTGACCCGGAAGAAGATTGACGATCGGTAGGCTGGTGCGACTTTCTGGAACATTGGTCAGGGTGATGTGAAGCGGAATCCTGATGACTCTTTCTCCGTAGCAACCTTTTCAATATCGAACGGCCCTGGCGTGACTTGATGTTGTCAAAGTTTTGTCCCGAACATCTTTGTGGAGTGGAGCTTACTGGTTGGACATCCGATGGGCCGAATGGCGGTACCTCACCTTCCCGGGGATGGGGGGAGGAAGGTGGGGACAGTGGCTGCAGCAGAGTTAACACAGAAATAAGAGAAGAACAAAGTGGTCACGAACCTCGTCAAAGTCGAATTCAGGACCTGGAATGCTCGACGCCACCTCGACCTATGCTATCGTGAGCACTCGCCGCGATGTTGAAACGAACGAACTCATACATCGAGAACATTACCATCGTTGTCTCCTTCGTGTGCCTCGGATTTGGCTAGGTTGGATTTCCCAGGATCTTCCTGTTATAGGTATGCAAATACAATCGAATCAGCGCAGCACATTTGATGACGGAATGAGCCAGGACTATAGAGGCACAAATACTTACATCGAAGGGACCATATGACTCTGGGAGAATGTTGTGGAGATCACGAATGACAATTTTCCCATCAGCTCGTCCAGTCGCAAGATAGCGACTGTCTGGGGAGATGGCAATGGAGCTTAATTGTTCGCTGTCCTCGATGACAGGGTCAATCCGAGACAGGGTTAATGTATCCAGAAAGAAGATTGAATGCTCGCCGAATGTAGTAATGAATTTTTTGTTGGCAGCCAGGGAGATGCCAATAGCACCATCATGGAGAACTGATGATTCGGCGAGCTGGGACCCAGTGGACGAGTCAAAAGACCTGACTTTGTTGTTGCCGGATGTGGAGAAAATTTGTTGGCCATCACTTGACCATGCAAGCGGAGTAACTATGGAGTATGAAGATAAGATGGTTTTGATGATGAGGAGCTGGTCGCCGTTGTGACTGTTGAAGATGTGAATCAAGCCCCCATGACAGGCAGTGGCGAGCTGCTCGCCATTTGGACAGAATTTGATTCCATTCACATCATCGTCGTGTTCAAGCGGACCAACGAGTCTCTGCCCTGTGGTGATGCTCCAGATGCTTGCTTGCTTGTCCCCATATGCAGTCCCTGTCGCAAGCCTGGTCGAATCGGGGGAGATGTCGATGGCATACATGATGCGCGTGCCCTCCACCTCAAAGATCTTTTCGTTCATCTCTTCATCCCACACACTTGCCCCACTAACACCCCCACATGCTATCCGGTTCGTCGACATCGATATGGCGCGCGCCTGCATTCCCGTCTGCTTCCCGACCGCTTCACCATTTGCAAGTCGCCATCGCTGAATCCCATTGTCATCCCCGCCCAAAATATGCAGTCCGTCGGGGTGGAATGCGACAGCCCACACCCAATCATGGTGGCCAGTGTCAAGGACTATTGTTTGATCTTACCGAATGATCAGCGTTGTTACAATCCCTCCTCGGAGCTGCCACACACCATTATTTGTCGACGACATCCTCAGCAATCGTCCGTGTCGAAATGGAGGTGTTTCGGTTTATTCGTGGTGTGCAAACTTGCTGTATAAACACGTTTCCCTATTCTCATATGGTCTGTTTACCCAGGTGCCTCGTGTCTTTGGCGTCTATTCTTGTTCGGATTTCATTAGGTGACCTTGTTACGACAACGAGGTAAGAAACCAACATCGGCGTAACCCTCCTTTGCCAAGGGCAGTCTGCGATTGCTCGCCATATCACGGTTGCCACAACAAGTGTACAATTCGCGTTAGACCGACCTATGACATAACACGCACAAAATACAGCTCGTTCTCGAGATTCTTTTGGGCCGGGACGCGCAAAGTCACATTTACATCAAGTTCAACCATTTGACCAGGTGTGCTGCCGACGACTCATCGTTGTTCAGTCTCAGGTTTGGTACGTTCTCAACGTGACGATGATCAATGTTTGGTGTCTATGCGACGATGGAACCGGGCTGGGTACCTCGGCAGCAGTCGAAGGCCAGTGCCATGACTGCCATGGATCCACCTCAGTTTAGCGACGATCCTGCGTGTCTTGCTGTACATCAGCATGCTCGCCTTATCGTGGGATGCGCATACCGGACGGCGGTTGCCCAGTCTGCGATGCAACAACGGGAGCGCAGCTCCAATGTCGGGTTTGGGAATGGTTGCGAGAGTGTATGGTGGGGGATGGAATGGGCGGAGTGCGTAAGGTGATATCTGTGGCACGGCGCTGATGGACACGGTGGGCACGCCCAGCATCGAGATCCTCATACTGCCCAATCAATGTGCAACAATCTCTGCGGCCTTCCCGGGCACCACTGCCTCGGTCTATGGTGGCACTTCGCAGGGCGAACTCAGTGGTTTTGGAGGCTGGGGCATATGGAGTATCAATGGGGACTTCACCTGTCGGTCCGCGAGCGTATATGGTAGTAGCTGAAGATCTCACCTTTGGACAGGCGTTACTAACTCACGCCTCCACGATGCTGTCAAGGTAGTCGACCAGAGCACCCTCGGGCTGGGGAAACGGCCGGTAATGTGTCATATTCATTCTCACCCTCCTCGTCTTCCCACTGCATTCCCACCTCTTCCTCGATATCGTCCACGGGATCTCTCTGCATTAATTCTGTCCAAGAATCTCTGCATTACATCCACACAACTCTTCAGCTTGGGGTCGATCTTCAACCCTTCGAGCGTTCCCACCTTTGCTCTGGATATCACTTGGTACATCTCTTCTTGTTCTCAAAGGGTCGCTATGTTCTCGTCACTCCCGGGAGCTGTACCGGCATCCCAGTACACGGTGCATTTGGATGCGAGGTTGTTCATCTTTTTTGTTCCTTCGCAGTTCTGATAACCGGCCGGCAACATCACTACGGCTGAAGCAATACGAACTCTTGCTCGTCTCGCAGTCGCGACACCTGGTCTAGCGACGCCAGTGAACAATTCGGGGGTAGCCTCGACTGGGCATTATCATGGATGTCGCGAGTCCCTGGAAACAAACCCTTCTCCCTGACCCTGTATCTATCGATAACCGCGTAGGCATGTCATCTCAGGTCGTTCGGATTATGGATTCCATCGCATCTCAGATCTGTGAACGTCTAATTGCAGTCTCAAGGGGTCGGACTTGCTAATGGATGGTCAGCATAGCATCCATCATACGAAAGACGGTGACCCCAGTCTCAGGCTCAAGGGATAACACCCTCCGAGAATGCGGTTTTCGGCACTTGAAATTTGTTCTTGTAAATTTGCAACCATCATGTCGATACGCCTTTGTCAATGCCATGCGTGCGTATCCTTAGGATTGGTTAGGCATTGTGACTTCAATGACGACTAACTGACGTCCTTTGAAGTAACGAAATACCCGCGGTCCGTCACCTGCGATGTCAGAAGCAATTTACCCGACCATCATCCACCTCGAACAGGATCCTTCATACCAACGGCTCAAGAAGTCCGTCCTTCCCCCTCCTCACTTTTCATGTCGTTGTGCAGAGGGTAGAAATTTGGGGCATCATCTCCCACACCATTGTGCTTCAAGTCCGTCAGACCAAACACTGACCGTCGCTACTTCTCTATCATCGAAAGGTGGAACGATGGCTTGGGTGGCGCGCTCGGCTCGAGTCTAATAAATCATTCAACACCGGGTCTGTCCCAGGTTCCTCCTCGCCTTCGCCATCCGTGACTTCCTCCTCCTCGGTAAGCCTCACCCCTCCGTCTCGTCTCCTACCTAGGACGCCACGTCTCTCATCATACTCAACTCCATCGCCACAAACGCCACAAATTCGCTTGGCTAGGCCCGGTGCTGGTGCTGGTTCTGGTGCTGGCGCTGGTGCTGTCGCTGGAACCGCATCTCCTCGTGCGCTTCAGTACCGTGTTTGGACGCGGTGGGTGCGCGCAGATCATTCTTTCCCGCCCTTACTCGCTCTCCACGTCTTCATTCTCGCAGAACGACACCACCCCTGTAATGTTAATGTGCACATTCTCGCCGCCGCGACGGCCCTCGCGACATTCACTCATTTAATCTTTACCCCGCCCAAAAATTTCTCGCAGCGTTATTTTACACTGTACATTTCTATATCCCCATGGGCTTGGTCCTTGCTCTCTCCTTTCTCTTATCTTTCCGACGCACTGCGCGCCGCTTTTGCGAGGAGGTCGATTTGGTGGACGTTACCGCCTCTCAGTTGCCCGTGGACATGCTTACTGGCAGCCGCGGTCAGTTCATCAGCCCTGTCATTCGATCTGCGTCGGACCTCATCGTGAGAGAACCTGCAGGGGGTCACCAACTCTCCGAACACGACCCGGATCAGCGACAGGATCGTGTGTGGTGCCACTTTGGCTCCGATACTGCATGACGATGGCGGCGCATCTCTCATATGCTTGGATGAGTCCCTATAATCAGGGCGTTAATTCCTGTAGAAAAATCGAACATCTTGATGTTGGCGTCCTTCCCAGAAGTTGATTTAGTGCCATCCTAGTAGTTGACACGCATCCTCATCTTAGTAGACATTCTGCAGATCCGATCCGATCGATCGATCAGACACTGTCCTCCAACCCGTGTGTGTACAAACTTTATCAATGACGATTGGATGAATATCCTTGCAAGCTCGGGCATGGGAAGACTTATCAAAGCTCATATAGATGCTTCAAGATGACACGAACTCAAAGAACCGCCCGATCGACGTCCACATACACATACCATACGCCTGATTCAGAGCAGTATCTACATGTATTGAAACGAATCAAGTCGGGCACGGCGCGACACGATCTGTGGGCGTAGATCACTCCTTCGTCTTTACTCATTCTCTCTATCTTGATTCTCATGGATAGATAGCTCACTCATAAATTCGTACGTTCTCGCCGCGTCGCCCTGACGGCCCGCCGGATGCGAACTGCGAAACGATCTGCATCTCGAATAGTAGATGATGATCGGCGACGAACATTTCATTTCGAGGAACCGCGCAGTCGATCGAACGCGTCAGACTGTCTGAATTTGCTGTTCTTCGAAATGTCGTGTGCGATGGATCTTTCCGGCTAGGAAACGTCAGGAGAGAGTGATGAAGAATGGAGCTGTGAAGATAGAGAGATGCCTTCGAGACAGTGTTTCTATGGAGACAGGCCTTCCATGGGTGGGCTGGGCTTTGCCCGGAGCAGGGCCGGGCTAGAACCGGATCCCGAAACCAGCGCTGGCTGACTGGGGTGTGCAGAGGCTGGTTGACCGGCATCGACGCAGGAGGAACGTGACGGTCCTCGTCCTAGTTGACTCTGATCAGTCAAACACTATACATTCTCCAACCTGACCTCGGTAGGTATAGACTTGATCAATGACCATTGACTGAATATCCTAGCGAAGTTGAGCATGGACGGGCTTATCAGGATTCATACCAATGCTACGAAGTGACACGAACTCAAGGAACTGCACGTCATTACCAGACTATCAGTACATGTATCGCAAGACATGGATCAATGTGTCTCATCATGTACACCGGGGCGAAAGCACAGCATCCACGTGGGAAGCGTGATAGCAACGGTAGAGTTTCCGGTTTCTTTGTGATGCTGATCTATTGTGAGTATAACAACGTATGTAGACGAAATGTAATGCCTACCGTTACATGGACGTCCCCGGCTGCGGGTTGAGATGAGTCGTTTGGTCGTTGCACCTAATAGAACCGTGAGTTGTGATGAGGAGATCCATGTCACCAGAAAAGACATACGGAGTTCGCGGTCCCTGCATCCGTAGCACCTTCGTTCGATTGGTTGGGAACAGCAGCCTTGCGACGCGATTTACGCTGTGAAGTGTGATGAGTGCCTGTATACGGATCCGAGGAATAACCAACCCGCGGCCTTGTGGGGTTTACTGCAACCGATCGCTAAGATGATATGTTAGATGCACCGCATCCGAAATGAACAGCACTTACTTTATCAGGTCGAGCTGCGGCCATCTGCGAAGGTTTCTCCCTTGTGGCATCCAGTCTCGGTGGTGAGTCGGACGGAGATTGACGATCGGTAGGCTGATGTGAAGCGGAATCTTGACGACCCTTCCTCCGTAGTAGAAACCTTTTGAATATCGAACGGCCCTGGCGTGACGTGACGTTGTCAAAGCTTTGCCCCGAACATGCTTGTGGAGTGGAGCTTACTGGTTGGGCATCCGATGGGCCTAATGGCGGTACATCATCCTCCTGTGGATGGGGGGAGGAAGCTGGGGATGGTGGCTGCAGCAGAGTTAACACAGAAATAAGAGAAGAACGAAGTGGTCACGAACCTCTTCAAAGTCGAATTCAAGAGCTGGCGTGCTCGACGGCACCTCGACCTATGTCATCGTGAGCACTCGCTGCTATGTTGAAACGGACGAACTCATACATCGAGAACATTACCATCGTTATCTCCTTCATGTGCCTCGGATTCGACTAGGTTGGATTTCCCAGGATCTTCCTGTTATATGTATGCAAATGCAATCGAATCAGCGCAGCACATTTGAGATGACAGAATGAGCCAGGACTATGAAGGCACAAATACTTACATCGAAAGGACCATATGACTCTGGGAGAATGTTGTAGAGATCACGAATGACAATTTTCCCATCAACTCGTCCAGCCGCAAGATAGCGACTGTCTGGGGAGATGGCAATGGAGCTCAACTGTTCGCTGTCCTCGATGACAGGGTCAATCCGAGACAGGGTTGATGTATCCAGAAAGCAGATTGAATGCTCTCCGAATGCGGTAATGAATTTGCCATTGGCGGCGAGGGCGATAGAGCAGACGCCATTAGCACCATGATGGAGAATTGATGATTCAGCGAGCTGGGACCCAGTGGAAATGTCGAAAGACCTGACTTTGCTGTCTGCAGATGTGGAGAAAATTTGTTGGCCATCACTTGACCATGCAAGTGGAGTGACCACAGAGTATGAAGGTAAGATGGTATTGATGGTGACAAGCTCGTCGCCGTTATGACTGTTGAAGATGCGAATGGAGCCCCCATGGCAGGCAGTGGTGAACCGCTCGCCATCCGGAGAGAATTTGATTCCGATGACATCGTCGTCGTGTTGGAGCGGGCCAACGAGTCTCTGCCCTGTAGCGATGTCCCAAACACTCGCTGCGTTATCACGCAATCCGGTCCCCGTCGCAAGCCTATTCGAATCAGGGGAGATGTCGATGGCATATACCACAGATGTGTCCTCCACCTCAATGATCTTTTCGTTCATCTCTTCATCCCACACACTTGCTCCATTAACACCCCCACATGCTATCTGGTTCCTCGACATCGAAATGGCGCGCAACTCCATTCCCGTTTGCTTCCCGACTGCTGGACCATCTGCAAGTCGCCATCGCTGAATCCCATTGTTACCCCCGCCCAAAACATGCAGTCCGTCGGGGTGGAATGCGACCGCCCACACCCAATCATGGTGGCCGGTGTCAAGGACTATTGTTTGGTCTTACTGAATGGTCAGCATTGTTACAATCCCTCCTCGGAGCTGCAACGCACCAGTATTTGTCGACGACATCTTCAGTAATGTACACAATTGTCAGTGTCGAAATGTCAACGAACAAGGCGATTTACTCGTGGTGTGCAAAGTTGCTGTATAAACACGTTTCCTTATTCTCAATATGGTCTGTTTATGCGGGTGCCTCGTGTCTTTGGCGTCTATTCTTACTCGCATTTCGTTAGGTGACCTTATTACGACGACGAGGCAAGCAACCAATATGTGTGAAACCCTCCTTTGCCAAGGGCAGTCTACGATATCTCGGTTGCCACGACAAGTGTACAATTCGCGTTAGACCGACTCGTGACATATCACGCACAAAATACGGCTCGTTCTCGAGATTCTTTTGGGCCTGGGACGCACAAAGTCACATTTGCATCAAGTTCAACAGCCAGTCGTGCTGCCGACGACTCATCGTCGTTCAGTCTCAGGTTTGGCACGTTCTCAACGTGATGATGGACCATGTTTGGTGTCTATGCGACGATGGAACAGGGCTGGGCACCTCGGCAGCAATCGAAGGCCAGTGCCATGACTGTCATGGCCCCACATCAGTTTTGCAACGATCCCGCGTGTCGCGCTGTACGTCAGCATGCTCGCCTTGTCGTGGGATGCGCATACCGGACGGCAGTTGCCCAGTCTGCGATGAAACAATGGGAGCGCAGCTGTAATGTCGGGTTTGGGAATAGTTGTGAGCGTGTACGGCGGCGGGTGGAATGGGTGGAGCGCGTAAGGTGATATGGGTGGCACGGCGCCGACGGGCACGGTGGGCACGCTTGGCATCGAGATCCTCACACTGCCCAATCACTGTCGGTCTGCGAGTGTATATGGTAGTAGCTGAAGACCTCACCTTTGGACAGGCGTTACTAACTTATGCCTCCACGATGTCATCAAGGTAATCGACCAGAGCACCCTCGAGCAGGAAAAACGGCCGGTAATGTAGTATATTTAGTCTCACCCTCCTCGTTTTCCCGCTATATTCCTACCTCTCCCTCGATATCATCCACGGGATCTCTCCGCATTCATTCTGTCCAAGAATGTCTGCATCACATCCACGCAACTCTTCAGATTGGGGTCGATCTTCAACCCTCCGAGCGTTCCCCCCTTTGCTATGGATATCACTTGGTACATCTCCCCTTGTTCTCCAAGGGTCAATGTATCCTCGTCACTCCCGGGAGCTGTACAGGCATCCTAGTACACGGTGCATTTGGATACGAGGTTGTCCATCACCGGTCACCGGGTGTGATGATTAACCTCAAATTCGCATACGCATGCCACGGGTCGAGTTTGGTAGCTGAAAAGCTTTTTTTTGTTCCTTCGTAGTTCTGGTAACCTCCTTTGAAAGACCAGGAATGTATGCGTCCAGGGAAAAAGATGCACCCAAGTCGAACACAGGCAATCAAGACTGCAAGACGAACCGGATCGATGCTCACACGATAAGACAGCACATCTTGGCTAGCCGATCGAGTGACCGGGGTGACGCGCGAACGCCCCAATATTATCGCTTCACAGAAAGGAAATTACAGACACGAGTATCTAGGTCAGGCCCGATGATCTATCATTTTCGACCGGTCAGTTCTAATAACCTCCTTTGAAAGACCAGGAATGTATCCGTCCAGGAAAAAGGTGCACCCAGGTCAAACACAGGCAATCGGGACTGGAAGACGAACCGGATCAAGAAAAGTAAAAGCAATGAAGGGGTCCACCTGGAGTACCCCTCCCCTCTAACATCAAACGAACCCACACGTCGACCGTTTAGAGTCCGAATTTCGAAGGGTCTGTCACTACCGCATCGCTCTGGCTGCGTTTGGTGCCGAGTCTGCCTATGTGCACGATGTACTGTCTGGCAAAGGAATGGTTGAGCGCGAAATGGGGTTAATCTTGCTGCGAATGCTGGGCGGTGAGAGGGATAGATGACGATGACGACAACATTTTTGTCCAAGCTCGCAAATACCAATGCATGGCCGTAGGGATGGGTAGCGATCCCATCCATGTCTGTCGAAAACGAAACCCGGGCCAAGAAAATGGACTCGCCGATGTGAAAAGTAGCTTATAGCTATGCAGACCAACTGGAAATTCAGGGCAGATCGTAATCGTAATGACCAACCATTCACAATAGTGCTGAAAGACTCTTTTTTTTTCGAGCTCTGGGCTGGCAGCATCACTACGGCTGAAGCAATACGAACTCTTGCTCGTCTCGCAGTCGCGACACCTGGTCTGGCGACGCCGGTGAACAATTTTCGGGGGGGTAGCCTTGACTGAGCATTATCATGGATGTCGCGAATCAAGGACTGGCAAGTCCCTGGAAACAACCCCTTCTCCCTGACCCTGTATCTATCGCTAACCGCGTAGGCATGTCGTCCCACATCTGCAAAGGCACTATGTAACGTTATCGCTTGACTACTCTACCGCAGTCATTTGAGAGTTCTGAATGGATGATCTATAGATGGACTAACCAAACAGAGCCTAGTTTGAGCTTTTGGGTCGGCTGAGTGGCCTTTTGGGTTGGCTACGTTTGTAGATGTGCCATGTCAGAAGCAATTTACCCGACCATCATCCACCTAGAACAGGATCCTTCATACCAACGACTCCAGAAGTCCGTCTTTCCCCCCCCCCTCCCCCCACTTTTCATGTCGTTGTGCAGAGGGTAGCAATTTGGGGCATCATCTCCCACACCATCGTGTTTCGTGTCCGTCAGACCAAACACTGACCGTCGCTACTTCTCTATCGTCGAAAGGGGGAATGATGGCTTGAGTGGCGCGCTCGGCTCGAGTCTAATAAATCATTCAACACCGGGTCTGTCCCAGGTTCCTCTTCGCCTTCGCCATCCGCGACTTCCTCCTCCTCGGTAAGCCTCGCCTCTCCGTCTCGTCTCCTACATAGGACGCCACGTCTCTCATCATACTCAACGCCATCGCCACAAACGCCACAGATTTGCTCGTTCGGGCGCTGGTGCTGTCGCTGGAACTACATCTCCTTGTGCGCTTCAGCACCGTGTTCCGGCGCGGTGGGTACGCGCAGATCACTCTTCCCCACCCATACTCGTTCCTTACGTCTTGATTCTCGCGGACCGACACCGCCCCTGTGATGTTAATGTGCACATTCTCACCGCCGCGAGGGCCTTCGCGACATTCACTCATTTAATCTTTACCCCGCCCAACAATTTCTCGCAGCGTTACTTTACACCTCACATTTCTATATCCCCATGGGCTTGGTCCTTGCTCTCTCCTTTCTCTTATCTTTCCGACGCACTGTGCGCCCCTCGCGAGGAGGTCGATTTGGTGGACGTTACCGCCTCTCAGTTGCCCGTGGACATGCTCACATGATTCTGGCAGCCGCGGTCAGTTCATCAGCCCTGTCATTCGATCTGCGTCGGACCTCATCATGAGAGAAGCTGCCCGACTCTCCGAACACGACCTGGATCAGCGGCGGGATCGTGTATAGTGCCACTTTGGCTCCGATACTGCATGACGATGGCGGCGCATCCCTCATATGCTTGGATGAGTCCCTATCATCAAGATTTTAATTCCTGTAGAAAAAAAATCGAACATCGAGATATTGGCGTCCTTCCCAGAAGTTGATTTAGTGCTATCCTAGTAGACACGCATCCTCGTCTTGGTAGATATTCTCATTACTTCGCATCTTCAATCGATCAGACGCTGTCCTCCAACCCATGTGTGTACAAATTTTATCAATGACAGTTGAGTGAATATCCTGGCAAACTCGGACATGAGGAGACCTATCAGAATTCATACAGATACTTCAAGATGACACAAACTCAAAGAACCGCACGATCGACGTCCACGTACTTGCGATTCAGAGTAGCATCAGTGCATGTATCGCAATGAATCACTTGGATCAATGTGTCTCATCATGTGCACCAGAACGAAAACACAACATCCACGTGGGAAGCGTGATGGCAACGGTAGAGTTGCCGGTTTCCTCGTGATGCTGGCCTACTGTGAGTATAACAACGTAGGTAGACAAAATGTAATGCCTACCGTTACATGGACGTCCCCGGCTGCGGGTTGAGACGAGTCGTTCGGTTGTTGCACCTAATAGAACCGTGAGTTGTGAGGACAAAATCCACGTCACCAGAAAAGACACACCGAGTTCGCGGTCCTTGGATCCGTAGCACCTTGGCCGCTACGGGAAGCACCTTCGTTCGGTTGGTTGGGAACAGCAGCCTTGCGACGTGATTTACGCTGTAAACGTGTGATGAGTGCCTGTTACGGATCCGAGGAACAACCAACCCGCGGCCTTGAGGGGTTTACTGCAACCGATCGCTAAGATGATATGTTAGACGCACCGCATCCGACATGAACAGCACTTACTTTATCAGGTCGAGCTGCGGCCATCCCCGAAGGTCCCTCCCTTGTAGCATCCAGTATTGGTGTTGACCCGGAAGGAGATTGACGATCGGTAGGCTGGTGCGACTTTCCAGAACGTCGGTCAGGCTGATGTGATGCGGAATCCTGGTCACTCTTCCTCCGTAGCAACCTTTTCAATATCGAACGACCCTGGTGTGACTTGATGTTGTCAAAATGTTGTCCCGAACATCTTTGTGGAGTGGAGCTTACTGGTTGGGCGTCCGATGGGCCGAACGGCTGTACATCACCCTCCTGGGGATGGGGGGAAGAAGGTGGGGACGGTGGCTGCAGCAGAGTTAACACAGAAATAAGAGAAGAACAAAATGGTCACAAACCTCGTCAAAGTCAAATTCAAGAGCTGGCGTGCTCGACGGCACCTCGACCTATGTCATCGTGAGCATTCGCTGCGATGTTGAAACGGACGAACTCATACATCAAGAACATTACCATCGTTGTCTCCTTTGTGTGCCTCAGATTCGACTAGGTTGGATTTCCCAGGATCTTCCTGTTATATGTATGCAAATGCAATCGAATCAGCGCAGCACGTTTGAGATGACGGAATGAGCCAGGACTATGATGGCACAAATACTTACATGGAAAGGACCATATGACTCTGGGAGAATGTTGTGAAGATGACGAATGACAATTTTCCGGTCGTCGTGTCCAGTTGCAAGATAGGAATTGTCCGGGGACACAGCAATGGACTGTATCTCTTTGCTATCCTCGATGACAGAGCCAATCAGAGTCAGGGTTGATGTATCCAGAAAGAACAGTGAATGCTCTCTGAATGTAGCAATAAATCTGCCATTGGCAGCCAGGGCGATAGAGCGGACACCAGTAGCACCATCATGGAGAATTGATGATTCAGCGAGCTGGGACCCAGTGGACACGTCGAAAGACCTGACTTTGCTGTCCCCAGATGTGGAGAAAATTTGTTGGCCATCGCTTGACCACGCAAGTGGAGTGACTATGGAGTATGAAGGTAAGACGGTATTGATGGTGACAAGCTCGTCGCCGTTGTGACTGTTGAAGATGCGAATGGACCCCCCATGGCAAGCAGTGGCGAGCCGCTCGCCATTCGGACAGAATTTGATTCCGATGACATCGTTGTCGTGTTTGAGCGGGCCAACGAGTCTCTGCCCTGTGGTGATGTCCCGAACACTCGCTGCGTTGTCACCCAATCCGGTCCCGATCGCAAGCCTGGTCGAATCAGGGGAGATGTCGATGGCATACACCACAGATGTGTTCTCCACCTCAACAACCTTTTCATTCATCTCTTCATCCCACACAATTGCCCCACTAACACCCCCACATGCTATCTGGTTCCTCGACACCGAAATGGCGCGCAACTCCATTCCCGTTTGCTTCCCGACTGCTGGACCATCTGCAAGTCGCCATCGCTGAATCCCATTGTTACCCCCGCCCAAAACATGCAGTCCGTCGGGGTGGAATGCGACCGCCCACACCCAATTCTCTTGGCCGGTGTCAAGGACTATTGTTTGGTCTTCCTGAATGGTCAGCATTGTTACAATCCCTCCTCGGATCTGCAGCGCACCAGTATTTGTCGACGACATCTTCAGTAATGTACACAATTGTCGGTGTCGAAATGTCAACGAACAAGGCGGTTTACTCGAGTTGCTGTACAAAGTTGTTATTCTCAATATGGTCTGTTTATGCAGGTGCCTCGTGTCTTTGGCGTCTATTCTTGTTCGGATTCCATCAAGGTGACCTTATTACGACGACAAGGTAAGTAACCAATATATGTGAAACCCTTTTTTGTCAAGGGCAATCTGATTGTTCGTCATATCTCGGTTGCCACGACAAGTGTACAATTCGCATTAGACCGACTCGTGACATATCACGCACAAAATCTGGCTCGTTCTCGAGATTCTTTTGGGCCCAGGGACGCGCAAAGTCTCACTTGCATCAACGCTCTGACCAGTCGTACCGTTGACTTGTCGTCGTCGTTCAGTCTCAGGTTTGGCACATTCTCAACGTGATGGTGGACAATGTTTGGTGTCTATGCCGCAGCCCGGTTCCATCGTCGCATAGTCTATGCGACGATGGAACCGGGCTGGGCACCTCGGCAGCAGTTGAAGGCCAGTGCCATGACCCGCCATGGCTCCACCTCAGTTTAGCAACGATCCCGCGTGTCGCGCTGTACGTCAGCGTGCTCGCCTTGTCGTGGGATGCGCATACCGGACGGCAGTTGCCCAGTCTGCGATGAAACAATGGGAGCGCAGCTGTAATGTCGGGTTTGTGAATGGTTGTGTGCGCGTACCGTATTTGCAGAGACAAAGAGACTGCGGTGTTGACGTCGTACTGGTGGGGGATGGAATGGGTGGAGCGTGCAAGGTGATATGGGCGGCACGGCGCCGACAGGCACGGTGGGCATGCCCAGCATCGGGATCTTCATACTGCCCAACCAATGTACAAGAAGCTCTGCGGCCTTCCTGGGCGCCACTGCCTCGGTCTATGGTGGCACTTCGCAGGTGTTGGGGGTTGGGGCATACGGAGTATCAATGGGGACTTCGCCTGTCGGTCTTAGTCTGGTGACCAGACCGTCCAATGAGGCAAGCCGTCGATAGACGGTCTGGTAAAATCCATGAAAAATTTGGATGCAGCGCGGATTAGGAGCCAATCAAACAATACTACCTTTGTGTCTTCAAATTATTTTAAAATCAACCTCGAAAATAAAGCCACCTGAAAGTATCGAGCATGTATCATGATGATGAGTCGCTAGTCTCTTGTCATGGCGCACATACGTGCGATGCGTCTTGACTCCTTCCCTCATCGATGATGGGAACTCTCACTCCTTATTAACGTATTTTCTTTAATTCATCGCTGGACGCCCTTCAAGACGTCGCTTGTCAAACTCCGGGCCTTCAGGAAAGGGAAAGGCTCCCTCTAGACCATATCTCGAAACTTGCAGAATTGGACAGAATACATGTGCTACGCGCCTGTTTAATCGTTCATGTTCTCACCTCAATGAAGATCATTCCGAAAGTCCTCTCAGCTTCAAGTTCGATCGCTATACTCAACGGACACGATACCATCATTACCGCTGGAACAGGATGCGGGAAGACTCTCTGTCTCTTAATTCCACTGCTACTCCGTCCAAATACCATCTCCCTGACGATCTCGCCGCTTGAACAGCTTCAGGCGATCTCCTGGTAAACCTTGCGCGCCACGAGCTTAACCCGTGGGGCTCCATCCATTGTGCGATCTGCTCCCGGCCGTGTTTGTCATCGTAGATGAGGCTTTGCAAATTTCCCTTTCGTTTGGGCTCTCGGAAGGGTATACAAGCGCTCACGATATGCCACGTATGCAGGTTCATAAGCGTCAAGAATCTTGATCATGAAGTCGACGGTCGAGTGAATATCCTGGCAAACTCGGTCATGGGAAGACCTATCAGAGCCCATACAAATGCTTCAAGATGACACGAACTCAAAGAACCGCACGATTGATGTCCACGTACTCGTGATTCAGAGCAGTATCTACATGTATCGCAATGAATCACTTGGATCAATATGTCTCATCATGTGCACCAGAACGAAAACACAACAACCACGTGGGAAGCGTGATGGCAACGGTAGAATTCCCAGTTTCCTCGTGATGCTGGTCTATTGTGAGTATAACAACGTAGGTAGACGAAATATAATGCCTACCGTTACATGGACGTCCCCGGCTGCGGGTTGAGACGAGTCGTTCGGTTGTTGCACCTAATAGAACCATGAGTTGTGAGGACGAGATCCACGTCACCAGAAAAGACACACCGAGTTCGCGGTCCTTGGATCCGTAGCACCTTCGTTCGGTTGGTTGGGAACAGCAGCCTGGCGACGCGATTTACGCTGTGACGTGTGATAAGTCCCTGCATATGGATCCGAGGAACAACGCACCTGTCGCCTTCTGTGGAATCCTGTGGATGTTCGCTAAGAGAGTGTGTTAGATACACCACGTCCATCCGATCGTAAAGAACACTCACTTCGTTACGTTGAGCTGCAGCCATGCGCGAAGGTCCCTCTCTTGTAGGATCCAGTCTTGGTGGTGAGCCGGAAGGAGATCGACGATCGGCATGCTGACGCGACTTTCCGGAACGTCGGTCAGGCTGATGTGAAGCGGAATCCTGGTGACTCTTCCTCCGTAGCAACCTTTTGAATATCGAACGGCCCTGGCGTGACTTGACGTTGTCAAAACTTTGACCGAACACGCCTCTGGAGTGGAGCTTACTGGTTGGGTATCTGATGTGCCGAATGGATGGGGGGAGGAAGCTGGGGATGGTGGCTGCAGTAGAGTTAACCAGGAAATAAAAGAAAAACGAAGTGATCACGAACCTCATCAAAATCGAATTGAGGACCTGGCGTGCTCGACGCCACCTCAACCTATGGCATCGTAAGCACTCGCCGCGATGTTGAAACGAACGAACTCATACATCGAGGAGATCACCTCCGTCGTGTTCGTTGTGTCTCTTGGACTCGAGCGGGCTGGATTTGCCAGGATCTTCCTGGTGTACGTACACAATGACGGAGTCAACGCAACGCTTTTGGTCACGAAATGACAAAATCCTACTGGGTCAGAGTCGGATGGTTTGTCGCTGTGGCCGCTTGACGTCGAAGGTTGCTCATCTGGTGCTTGCTCGTGAGTAGATACCTACATAGTTTGTCAGCATGGGAGAGAGAAAAGGGGTTTGTCTGGTATGCCAAGTCTATAAAGGTACAAAGACTTGCATGAAAGGGACCGTACATGTCCGGGAGAATAGTCTTGAGATCATGTATGTCAATTTTCCCGTCACGTCGTCCAGTTGCAACATAGCTACTATCTGGGGAGACAACAATTGAGTGTATCTTTTTGTTGTCCTCAATGATGGAGCCAATCAGTGTCAGCGTTGATGTGTCTAAGAACAAGATTGAATGCGTTGCATGCGTAGCGATAAATTTGCCATTGGCAGCCAGTGCGATAGATGTGACGGAATCATTGTGGACATCCGATGATTCAGCGAGCTGGGACCCAGTGGAAATGTCGAAAGACCTGACTTTGCTGTCTGCAGATGTCGAGAAAATTTGTTGGCCATCGCTTGACCATGCAAGCGGAGTGACTATGGTGTATGAGGGTAAGACGGTCTTGATGGTGATGAGCTCATCGCCGTTGTGACTGTTGAAGATGCGAACAGAGCCCCCACAGCAGGCAGTGGCAATGTGTTCGCCATTGGGAGAGAATTTGATTCCATTGATATCATGGTCGTGTTTGAGTGGACCGACAAGTCTCTGCCATGTTGTTATGCTCCAAATGTTCATTTCCGCTCCTTCGGGCCCAGTTGCAAACCTGGTTGAATCAGGAGAGATGTCAATGGCAAACACCGGGCGTCCACCCTCCACCTCAATAACCTTTTCATTCATCTCTTCATCCCACACGATTGCCCCATCGCGACCCCCGCACGCTATCCGCTTGGGGTTCCTCGACACCGAAATGGCACGCAAACTCATTTCTGTTTGCTTCCCGACCGCTTCACTATCTGCAAGTCGCCATCGCTGAACCCCACTGTCATCCCCGCCCAAAATATGCAGTCCGTCGGGGTGGAATGCGACCGCCCACACCCAATCATTGTGGCCAGCATCAAGGACTATTGTTTGGTCTTACTGAATGATCAGCGTTGTTGCGGTCTCTCCTCGGAGCTGCCACGCACCAGTATTCGTCGACGACATCTTCAGTGGTGTACGCGATTGCCGGTGTCGAAATGTCAACGAACAAGGCGGTTTACTCGTGGTGTGCAAAGTTGCTGTATAAACGCGTTTCCCTATTCTCAATATGGTCTGTTTACCCAGTGCCTCGTGTCCTTGGCGTCTATTCGTGTTCAGATTCCATCAGGTGAGCTTTGTTACGACGACGAGGTAAGCAACCAACATCGGCGTAACCCTCCTTTGCCAAGGGCAGTATGTGATTGCTCATCGTATCTCGGTTGCCACGACAAGTATACAATTCACGTTAGACCAACTCGTGGACAAATTACAGTTTGTTCTCGAGGTTCTCCCGGACCTGGGACGCACAAAGCCACATTTGCATTAAGTTCAACCGTCTGACCAGCCAGTCGTGTTGCCGACGACTCATTGTCGTTTAGTCTCAGGTTTGACACGTTTTCAACGTGATGATGGACCATGTTTGGTGTCTATGGGACGATGGAACCGGGCTGGGCACCTCGGCAGCAGTCGAAGGTCAGTGCTATGACCGCCATGGCTCTGCCTCGGTTTGGCAACGATCCTGTGTGTCTTGCTGTACGTCATCGTGCTCTTCTTATTGTGCGATGTGCATACCGGACGGCGGTTGCCCAGTCTGCGATGCAAATGACAGGCGAACAAGGGGAGCGCAGCTGTAATGTCGGGTTTGGGAATAGTTGTGAGAGTGTACGGTGAGGGTTGGAATGGGCGGAGCGTGTAGGGTGATATGGGTGGCACGGCGCCGACGGGCACGGTGGGCACATCCAGCATCGAGATCCTCATACTGCCCAATCAATGTGCAACAAGCTCTGCGGCCTTCCCGGGCACCACTGCCTCGGTCTATGGTGGCACTTCGCAGGTGTTGGGGCTGGGGCATACGGAGTATCAATGGGGACTTTGCCTGTCGGTCTGCGAGCGTATTTGGTAGTAGCTGAAGACCTCACCTTTGGACAGGCGTTACTAACTCACGCCTCCACGATGCTGTCAAGGTAGTCGACCAGAGCACCCTCGAACTGGAAAAACGGCCGGTAATGTGTCACATTCACTCTCATCCTCCTCGTCTTCCCACTACATTCCTGCTTCTTCCTCGATAGGATCTCCCTGCATTCACACTGGCCAAGAATCTCTGCATCACATCCACGTAAACCTTCAGATCGAGCTCGATTTTCGACCCTCCGAGCGTTCCCACATTTACTATGGGTATCACTTGGCACATCTCGTCTTCTGTGTTTCCTGTTCACCAAGGATCAATATATATACCCTCGCCACTCTCTCGGGAGCTGTACAGACATCCCGGTCAGTACACGGTGCGTTTAGGTATCATAATCACCGGTCACCAGGTACGATGATGAACCTCGAATTCGCATGCGTGTGCCAGCCACGCCGTGGTCGAGTTTGATAGCTGAAAGCCCGTGCTCACACGATAAGACAGCATATCTACATCTTGGCTAGCCGATCGAGCGACCGGGGTGACGCGCGAACGCCCCAGTATGAGTATGAGTATTAGTATGAGTATTATCGCTTCACAGAAAGGAAGTTACGGACACGAGTATCTAGGTCAGGCCAGATGATGATAAACGATAAACGATAAACGATAAACGATAAACGATCTATCATCTTCCGACCGCCGGTCGTAATATCGACGTATGTTACATACACACCGTCTCATCCGAGTCGCCAACCGAACTATAACAGCCCGTCAGCTGAGCTCGATCGACGGTCAACGATCGCGAGCGCTGCGTGTTTGACTCGAGGCCGTGATACATAAAAGCTGCCACCAAATTCATGATTGATCAAGATTAATTGCACGCCAACGAGCGATATCAAGACACGGCCAGCCACTGTGGACAGGACGTCAAAGATGGATTACCAATCGTTCAACTCCGCACGCTATGATCCCAACTATCGCACACTCCGACGACAACGATCACGTCCATGTATATCGTATTTCATATCAAGAAAAGAGAGAGAGCGAAAAAAAAACACGAACGACAGGATACTCCAAAGCCAGTCGTCGTCACCTACGTTTGTTCAACTGTTAGTAAGTTTTGAAAAATGCGTTAACTACAACGTTCCATGACTGCTTTTTTTTGGGACGATCCAGAGTGTGAGCGTGTGAGGGGCGGAGGAGGTGGAGTAGAGATGACGAGCGCTACGTGGGTACATAACCAAGCGTATAAACATACTAGTACAGATGGTATAGCCGGGTAAAATGAAAAAAAAGGGGGGAAGGGGGGAAGGGGCGGGAAGAGCGGAGCAGCTAAACTGCAAACTCGACGTGTACAAACAAACGTGTGTGAGCAAACGACACAACAACAATAACAGAAAGCAAAAAAAGAATCTATGGAATGAATGATGGGGGAACTTGATGTGATACAAAAACTCGAAATTGGAACCTGGCTATCATAATGACCTGCAATCTGTAACCATGCGTACGTGGGAAGGAGGCGAGAACGTCGGCCGGTCATTCTCCCCCGCCGGCGAGTTCGAGGATGAGATGGCAGGCGACGTCCATGAAGACAAAGGGGGAGACCACATCGTCCACCTTGAGTGCATGTCCGTCCTTGATCGACCGTCCATCCGAGCTCGTCTCGGGCAACAACGTATCCGGATTAGCCATGTCGAATTTCCCAGCGCCTGGTTCTGTGCATGCCTTGTACGTCTTCTTGTGGTGAAAGTCGACCAGATAATTTATCGAGTCGACCATGTACAGCTGTAGGTTCATGAGCACCTGCCAACGGGCGGATCGGCGTAAGCGTCAATCGTCGTCATCATCGTTCGTGTGCACGTACCACCACATCCTGAACCCTCGCTCGCGTCTCTATGAAATACACGCTCGCAGCCGCCCGCAAATCAACGGTCTCGCACCCATCCAACTCCCTAGCACGCTCGATCCTGGTGCCATTCGTGTTCGATCGCTGTCGTTGCGGCTGAATACCACCCAACCCCCCAAGATTCCGCTTCTCTTTCCACTCCATCCCAAGCGACTTGAGCGTGCGATATATCTCCAGCATGACCTCCATCGGCGGTGATCGACTCCGTATACCAAAGTGCCACTTCGTTCGGTGCTGCTTCTTTTCCTTCACGACAGGCCACGTGCGTCTGGCATTGGCGTACGAAGCAAGATGATGTTGTTCGGGGAGTTGATCAGGAAGCGGAAGAGAGGAGTTGAGAACCGCAAAATTGTTGATTTCGATTTCGCCATCGATAGGGGGCGTCGAGAAATCAAGTCCGTCATCAATGTCGTCGTCGTCGTCGTCGTCGTAGTCACCATTGAACTCGGCTTCAAAAGGATTATCTTCCAGATCGCCCGTCGGCGAAAGTGCGCCAGGCGACATCGTGTTCCTAGGCTAAAAATCCGAAACTGAGCAAAAACGATGGCAGGAGACAGACAATGATGATGAACTGACGTCCATGGCTGCCAACTTGGCATCGCGCTCTTGTTCTTCGAATTCTGCCACTAGACATCGTCAGATGAGATCTACACGAGCATAAGATGGAAATGCTTACGGTCTCTCCCAGCTCTGCCCTTATCGCGCAATAGCATATAAGCCACCTTGACGGCGTTCCCTTGAACACCGTCATCCCTTCGTAGACATTCCCAAATGTCCTCCTTGTCCACCTCTTCCATTCTCGACGCAAGCTCGTCGACGACATCCTCCTCTATCCGGCCCAATCCCTCAATGAGCTCAAAATCCAACGCCTTTGCAGGCGTAACCAGCGACGAAAGCGTACCGAGAACTGGACCAGGGGGTGGTGGAAGAGGCATGAGGTAACGTTGGAGGTCAGTCGTGTAGAAAGGATGTTGAGTGATCTCGGGGATGGTTATCCGCTTGACAGGGTCGATCGCAAGCATCGCGTTGATCAGACCCCTCGCATCAGCACTAAGATAGCTTGGCATATGGTAGCTTCCCTCTGTGTACAAAGAAACCACCCTCGTTGAGTGACCGAGCGGGAGCAAATAGAAGAAAAAGCCGACGTACGACTGATTTTCGTAAACAGGGTCTGGACGTCGTCGTCCTCGAATGGAAGTCGTCCACAAAGCATGACATAAAGAATGACTCCACAGCTCCATACATCGATCTCTGGACCCGTGTAAAGGCCACCCCGGATGACCTCCGGAGCGGCATAGTTCGGACTGCCACAACTCGTCTTGAGAAAGTCGCCATCCTTGATCTCGTTCGAGAGCCCGAAATCGGCAATCTTGACGTTGAGGTCGTCATCGAGCAAGACGTTCTCCGGCTTCAAGTCTCGATGGACGATCTTCAATTTGTGGCTGTAGTCGATACCGGATATGAGTTGTTGGAAGAATTTCCGGGCGCGTGGTTCAGGCATACGACCGTTATTGACGATGTAGTTGAACAGCTCGCCCCCGGCGTATTCCAGAACAATGATGATATCCGTCGGGGTGGATATAACTTCGTACCTGCGTGTCGTGTGTGTCACAACTGTACGATCATGTAGGTGGTATGGATGTGCACATACAGCTTGATGATGTGTGGATGGCGAAGAGTACGCATGTACTCGACCTCGCGTTGAACCCGGGTCTTGGTTTTGGTCATGTGGATGACCGCCTTTGAAATATACTTCATGGCCACTCTTTGTCCAGTGATGGTGTGCGTTGCCACTAGCGAGATGAAAAAAAGAAAAGAAAGGGGGCATCAACCGGGAACGAAGGGCGATGGCCATCAGAGCTATCAAGAGGGGGAACGTACTCTTCACTTTCCCAAAGGTGCCTTCGGCGATGTCCCCAATGACGGTGTACTCCCCGAGCTTTGAAGCAGAGAATAACGTAGGCTTATCGCTCATCTGGAAGCGCCGTGGAATAGACAATCGTCGGTCGTCTTCGTTGTTCAGTGATTATTCGTAGCACGTTTCTTCCCTCTCGCGCGCTCGGAGCTGTCGTTGAAAAAAGACTTTGTCGTGGTCTTGGCCGATGGAAATGGAGTTACGTACGCATCTGGGGTCCCATCCCCAGATTATATAAACTCTGCGGTCCCCCTCACACCGGGTTCAAAAAGTCTCGATCACGTGCGTCTGAGCGTGGAGGGGAGGAGCAAGAATTCGAGGACTGTTGGAAGACTCTCTCCGGGAAAGCGCTGGAGCTCAGAAGTGGATCAAGAAGCACGACTTCTTTCATCTCTCGTCACTAATTGTTTTCCTTGCTTTATTCGTTTTGGGGTTAGGAAGTTTCATAAATTCCTCCCGTCGAGAGGTATTCATTTAACTTAATATCACGTTTTCCTCTCCCGATTCAACATCGTCGCTGCGTCGCCCCCAAAGCCAACTAGAGTTTGTAGAGTTAATTATACTTTTTTAAACAAAAAAAGAGTTGGAGATCGGGCTATTCAACGTATCTCTTTCCCGTGTGACGACATTATTGAAAAGAACATGGAAAAAACAATATAACCATTCCACCCACCAACAAGAGAAAAATCCAAACCTCTGGAACCTGCACCAGATTCAGAGTTCGCATCGACTATCCCAAGTAATAACGCACTGGATATCGGAAATAATAATAAAAATTTGGCCCATACCTCGTATCCCCGCAATACAGACGAATGCCACCGCCACCGTGACAGCTCTCCAAACTCCCCACGCCATCCAGAATGCGAACACCTCGAGGCGCGTAGCCACCTGCACTCACAACAAACACAGCACTAATCCAACTACACTACACTACACGATGCGCCGCGCCCAAAGTGTCCGCACCTACCCCCGCACATCCCTCAATCTCGGCACCATCGACCCCTCTGACCTCAGCGCCATCCGTGAAACCGACGAGCTCGCCACCATTGAAGATACCCTACGTAAACAACTCCTCGAAAAGGACAGAGAAAATGACAAAGTACGTCCCGTTTACCTTCCTCCCTTTCCCCCCGCGCGTCCCTTTCGCCACACCCACGCTTCGTGCTCCCGCTCACCCACCTCCGGCCCCACCCAGCTCCAATCCACCATCCTCTCCCTCCAAACCCAACTCGCCTCCCGTCCCCCCCTCCAAACAATCCAATCCTTTGAAAAAGAATACAAAAACCTAGACCTCATTCTCCAAGGAACCCAACGCGAAAACGAACGGTGCATGGCCGAACTCGAACGCACACGGACGAGGGAAAAGTTGCTCGAACAGGCGTTGGCGAAATTGGCGGGTGAGAATTGGCAGGTGCGTTTGAGGATGTTGCTTTTCTCTCTCTTTCTATTTGATCCTTTTTCCCTCTTTGTGTGTGAAGAGGACGTTGATGGTTTGTTTAGACGGTGTTGGATATTGGACCGCCGTCGGCGACGTTTGTCGCGCGTGCGATGGGATCGTCGCTCTTGGGTCGGGCTACAGCGACACCGCCGTTGCCATCTGAAGCTTCCGATTTGCATCCTGCAGCATCACAGGCTTCCATCGAGGCTACGCTCTCTCAAATAGAGCAAATCCGTCTGCTAGTGCTCGGGATGGAACAGCGCATGCAGGAACGCGAGGAAAAGCTGACGAAAACGATTGACCGCGCCCAGGCGCAAGAGGTAAAGTGTGAGGCGTTGAGAAAAGTGTTACCCACCAAAGCGGCGGCATAAAGTTATGGCAGAAGAACTGCAGAGGTTGTATCCATCTTCACGCATTCCCCTTGTCACCATCTTGTATTCTAGGACGACATCTATACCCCTGTATGCACACCCGGACAAGCGAGCAAGGTTCATGTAATATAACACAGCGGCAATATATTGCAATGTACACAAATGACAGTGGGTGGTATGATAACTAAGTAAATGTATGATGGACATGCAGTGTGGTAGCTGGACTTTAACGTAATGCAAATAACAGGGCGAGTCTTTTGAGAGCTGGAAATTCTAGCGAAACTCGAAAATCAGGTAAACATGAAGCGCACTTCAGCTTTTTAAGCCCAGCGTGAGAGAGGGCAATGCGAAACAAGGAACGTCGAGCTGATGGCGCATGGTAAATGGTAGAAGAAACGGGCACGTCTTGGATCGGTGCAAATAAGCATGAATCAAATAACAAATAACGGTCGAGAGTTCGATGCGAGGATTGTTCTTTCGTGCAATGCGGAATACAATCGGTGTGGCGGAGACGTAGTACAGCGTAGAGTCGAAGTAGAGTATTTGCGTATTTCGATCGTCGTAAAGAATGCGGTTGTGAAAATGCTTGATCGAATATGGTGGGTGCCATTGCGGCGCGGCTTGCAAGATCGATGCGGAAGATGGTTCAGCCCAACGTAGTGCGTAAAATCATGTATGGTTTCCAGGGCCTTCAGACGGGCAGATGAAGTTGCTAAAGATGCCATGAATCAAGATGGTTGATGCCGGAATCGATGGCCATGAGTAGCTCAGTACCCATAGTAGGCGCGCTTGTACGGTCGTCAGTCACAACAACTTCAAGGGTAATTGTGACGAACCATCCTGTCGCTGCGTGAACAGTCAGACCGCGGTACAGACACCCAAAAAAGAGACGTACAAAAGCCAAATAACCTTCGACCCTGTCTTGCATCCACGGAGTGTCACAATATGTCCCCTAATACACTCGTAGAGCATCGTACGTTGATCCTTGTCGGCCTGAAGTACATACAATGATTATTCGTAGTCTCAGAGACGCAACACGGCTTACCTGGGGCAACACATTCGCGATGAGTTGGCTACCTGTAACGGACAAGGCAAGGTCAACAATCATGGCACGACGGCCACTAGAAGGTGGCATCAGCGTGGCGCTCAAGAGGGTCGGGTATCACCGACCCTTTCGCAGGCTCACACATCCTCTTCGCGATCCTTGCGAGCGTCTCCGGGCCCGTTTCCTTGAACGCCTTGATGACCGACTTGAATCCCTGCTCATTGGTTGCATAGTCGAGCAAATCAGCAACCAAGTGATCAAGACACATCTGTCGGTGTTTGGGTGATCCATGTTCCAAGACTAATGTGCATCCGTCAGCGCTCAGCATGTGGTTAGCTGATGACGCGTACTATGCTGGATGCAGTATGATCCCCATTGGTTTTTAGCGATTTCGCCGAAGACAACAGGTCCTTGATTCAACAATTCGTCGATGATGCCGTCCTTCGCAGATTCCTCAAGGTTCTCAAACGCGTGCTGCGGATGACTCAATAACAAATACGCGACTGTCAATGATAAGCGTCACCTGAACAACGAGGGACCCAGTTTCGTGACATGCAAGCGATGCCCACTTGCCCTTGAGTGATTTGTTGACGCTTGTGCGTGAAACTCTGAGCTCATACGCAAGCCTCGGAGCGAACAATGACAACTCACTAGGCGAAGATGGGTGGCGCAGGAGGAGTCCAGCTCAGTTCCATGATCTGGGTATCATTCGTCACAATTTGGAGTCAGGCGCAAGCGACAGCGATGTACCTTGCTCCAAACATGAGACGCATGCTTGTTCACCAACGTTAAAGCCGGATCCCCGAGAAGAAGCTCCGACACGATCAGCAACCTAATATCCTCTTCACAATCAAGGGCCTTTTGGAGGACATGACATCCGTAACAATTGGTTGCAAGTTCGACCACTCGGCCTCTGTACGAGTTTTCCTTCAGTTCGTGAGAGGCAAAGGAAAATGGGGGTCGGATAAACCTCATACAACCCACGATCTTACGCCGCTCTTCGGCAGTCGCAGCAGCCTCTAGACATCTCTGAACAGCCCAGTTTCCAAATCTATGTGATCCCCATCGAGTCAGAAATGCCTGCATACCGTAATACGTGGTAATAATGAAAAATACCGATGGGACATCATCTCAAAACCGCGCGCGCATATGGCGTCTATGATCTTGTGCCGCTCTTCCAGGTCCGCAACTTTGAGCTTCTGCTGCAAAAAAATTGAGGCCTGCTGATCCGATGACTTGATGATGCGTGCTACGAAAACATGATAAGGCGGAGACGAGGAGGGGTGAAGGAGCGACAAGAAATTGATGGGCTGCGTGAATGAAGGAACACATAGGCACATAAGTATTGGACATATTTCGAATTAATGAATGATGTCGTGCCTCGTGGGAATGCGCTCCCGCGGTCCCTTGACGTGTAAACGCGCTTTGAGAGGGAGACGTCCTCAAAGAGTCCTCGCCAGGTAGACCAATCGAAAAATCACTTAGAGGCTTTTCTTCTGCCCTCCGCCACTCTGGCAGCTGTTGCTGGTGACGCCAAGTGCTAGACGAGACAATGGACAGGTCTGGTCGGCGGACGAGCTGGGGGAAAGCGCTGTCGTATAGAGGCTGAGTGCCAAGTGCGGGAGAAGTGTTCTCCAAGTATTGATCAAAGAATGGAAAGCCACCCGAAGGCAGCGCACACGAGACCGGAGGCTCCAGAAGACGCGACTGAGGGATATTAACAACAGATAAAAAGTCGCGCGCCTTGAGCGGAGAGCCGGGATCAAACAAGAGAGAGGAGGGCGAAACGTTGGAAGGTGCGGACGGTACTTCGTACGGGGGAGTGACCTTTAGGTCAAACGAGGACTTTGCGGGCGACAGATCTGTGGGAGTTAGAAGTGCAGATGTCGTCGAACTCGGGGACACATCGGGTGAGCCTGACACGTTCGTGGTCTCGCTATTCACGGCCCGAACAGGCTGCTGTATGCCCGGCGCGGGGGAGCTGAGATTGAGCGCACGCAAGAGCTGCTCGACGTGCTGTACGACTACCAAGGTGAGTATATGCGCCAAAAATAGCGCGAAATCAAACGTGCATCGTCGTCAAATTCGGGACCCTGTCTTTTCCTGCCGTCTCCGATGGCACCAATGTTCCTTTTGCGAGGTGGGCCGACAAGTCCGACTGGACCGAAGACGTCTTCGCAGCCAAAGATTGGATTAAAGCCTCGGAACCCCTTGTGCGGACGAAAGGCCGCTTTTTCTGCATCACGCGAAAACGAATCAATAGCGTTAGGCCAAGTGGAATCCAACTGCTGAGGCTGCGGGGCCCAAATGGAGGCAGCTGTCGTCCTCGATCGGGGAGGGCTGTAATTATCGGCAAAGGGAATGAAAGACTGGGCGGTCGGGGTGGACTGCATGGTGGATTGGAGGGAGAGAAAAGAGAGGATGGTGGGTGGGGCAGAGAAAGAGGGAAACGACGACCGAGAGGTCTTTTATATGGATTTTCGAGTGCGCTGACGGCTCGTCGGATGTGACGATCCCCCAGCACAGAGAGTCACATTCCTTTTTAGGGGAAGATTTGACCTAATTCGGAAGGCTTCTTTGCACCCTCCAGCCCGCCCTGTCGGTGCATGACAGGCCCTTGTGTTCGATGGGCTGCCGCCAGTTCGACTATCAGATTAACCCACCATCTTATCACGCGTATCCATCCACCCCTCGCGACGTCGATGCATTCGCTGCGCCTCCGGCAAGAGGGCCGCGCGATGCTGAATGCCATCCTCGACTCGTCACAATGTCACGATTGGGAGCCTAGGATCCGCGGTAGAGATCGAATGAGCCTACAAGGACGAGAAAGCGCGTGAAAGCCCACCGAGTGAATCGAATATATACGTCAAGAGGAGGTGTGCATTTCATCCTGCTGCTTTGTAAATACTCAATGAGACCAGCACGCAACGAGTGGATGCTCCCTATCCTCAAATGGCAGAACACAAATAAATTTTTCACAGTGCTGCCTGGAGTGGCGATGGCGTCCATTCTGCATCAACGCCGTTTACTTGAGTATGACAAAGTATGAACCCGGAAATTTCAGTCTCATAAAACACAAATGGGACTATACCTAGGGTCCATCTACAATAAGATGAACATGAAGCTACCCACGCAAAATCTTGGCGACGCTTGGGCTCTCGAAAGATAGGTTGTGGGACAGAGAATCTACCCTTCCAAATCCCCTCGACATGTCCCAGTCAGTCCCTGCCAAACAACAGCGGCACGACTGCAGATACCGGGTCCGAATACCGCGGGAATCGAAAGACGATTCGAGCTGGGACGCAACTTCGCAATCCGGCGACGGCGATCAGCTGTCTGTGCCTCCTCGCGTTTCATACTCACACGAGGGGGTGGCGTAGCAAACGGTCGGAGTCCAGGCGCCTACTGGGATTGTAGTGATACGCCGGGTTCCCCACCAACCGGGACGCCAATAAGCATGAACTTGAGTACGTCAATATGCGTATCGGTGCAAAAGGGAGGCGAGGGTACTCGCGGAAATGAACGCAGGTCGCTAAGGTGTGTGATCAAGGGTGAGATTGTACGCGAGAAGATTGAATGGCGACGAGTCCTGGCTAATAAATGACACGTTGGACACAAAGCAGTGTGGCCAGTCCAGAATTCTACGAAACGATATTGATTAACAGAAGCGCTCTGCACCTACAAAGCGTTATGGACACGAAGTGTGAGAGAGAACGGTCTCGGCCGGTACGAGGCCCTAAAGGTCTGAGGCCAGGGTAGTCGGTCCGAGAAATCCGTGCCGAAATCGATGCTGATAGGACGTAGGAAAGGCTCCCACGGGACGGTACAGAAGAAGCTGTTTCAAGCTATACGGAGTCAGCAAAACAGGGCCCACCATGAGAAATGGGCGGGTCGACGGTTGTGCGGCATTCGGTGTGACGTACCATTGAGACCGCGTCAAGGGGATGAGCCAACGGACAATCATGTGTACCAGTAGCAGTGTACAGACAAGCAACGGGACTGATCTGGAGAATTACATTTGTCCCATGGAATGGGGAGGAAAGAAATGTTATGTAAACTGCAGCGTTGCGAACAGAAGATCCGGTGGTACGACACACGGATAACATAGAAAATGGGGTAGGAATAGCGGCAGACTTAAAGGCGAAGATTTGATCAAGTGGCCATGCGCGTGCAATGAACTTGAAGAGGATAGGACCCACCTCTGACTAAGTGAAGGGTAGCATGACTGAATGGGAAGAAGCGTCATTGTCAGAATGCGATCCATCGGGGAGGGGGGGGGGGACAATTGACGGCGCAAGCGAGGAGAGAGCCGATATAGAATGGGTTCTGTGGCGGAGGAGACAGAGTTTAGTTGGCAGATCAGAAAGGGGGTAAGCCAAGTTGACGGCAGGGCAACAAGCCACACGAAAAAAGCAACGCCAATCATCAGAGGCAACGGCCGGCGATAAGACTAACTTGAGCAGGCCCCGTCTCCGTGGCAAAAGATGTGCTTACCTCATCGTGACAGGAATGAGGGACGAATGAACGTTGAGCAGAAACCGGGCCCGATGCGAGGAAGATAGTCCACGGGAGAAGGGGAGTAAGCGAGAAGAGGCGATGTGAAGAGACACAAAAATCGCAGTGGGAGACGAGTGCCACGATTGCTGGCAGAAGAAGGGCGGAGTTGGGCCGCGACGGAGATTTGAAACGGCGTTTATGACGGTACACAGGGGACCTGGAGCGATATTGCCTGACAGGGCAGGCCCCAGTTTGATACCGTTCACGCGGGCGAGGTGGGCCTTGGGTGCTTGAGCGGTGATCTATTAGGTTCATCTTCGGGAGCGGGACAAGTCGATCTACCGTAACCCTCGCTCGGCGGTGATCTCAACCTGCTGCTTTACCAAACCGAAAACTATATCAATCTTCAATCCTCCCTCCACTCTAATACCTCCCCTCCCCTCCCCTCCCTCCTCGACCCCAACATGTCCTCCCCCATCCACCATCTCCCGCTCGAAATCCTCGAAAAGATCGTCCTCGACCTCCTCGAGGATCCCACCTCCCCCACCTCCCCCTTCCTCCCCCTCCTCTTGACCTCAAAGTACTTTTACGCTTCCCTTGGCTTTAGGTGGAACAATCACCTTTACGCCAGCGTCTTCCGTCTCTCCTTCGATTGGTCTGCCCCCGCTCGTCGTCTTGGCGAATTCAACGCTGCCGGTCTCTCTGTTCAGCTCCGCGCCAACCACGACGCCCTCAAGTGTATCCGCCGCGCCAACATCCACGCAGACAACGTCGTTCAGACCTTTTGGACCTGCTTTTCGATGCTGATGGAAGATGACGGCAAGAATCGCTGCCAGCTTGATGCCGCCGGCCTCCCCGACTTTGTCGACCGCTTCGTCCGCGAACGCCTCTACGAAAAAAGCGTCGAGGGTTGGCCAGCCGAAAACGAGGTCAACTCTCTTGCCATCTGGTTGCTGTGGCTAACCGCCACCGAAGGTGCGTTTACGTTCTTCTTGTTCTCTATCAATCCAAACGTCCTCGCTAGAGCGTCTCAGAGCCGAGACACCCGCACAACGTGCACAGATGGCCAGGCTCATCTTGCCATACGTCCTCATGCCCGTCCGCGTAAGTTTGTCTCCGCCACACCTCCGTCCTTATACCTCATCACTTTCTAGTATGCTGCATACCTCGCTCCACACGTTCACTACACCCTTCCTCTCCCACGCAACCTTCCTCAGCTTCCCCACTCGTTCCTCACCGTTCATGGCCCTTACCCCCACTATCGCGATGGGTTTTCACGCACCATGCCGCTCTACCAGGTCAATAGCATCCGAGTCGGAGTTCCCCTTGCGTCCGTCGCGGCAAAGCTCATCTACTTCTCCCATCGCGAAGTCTTTCCTGTCGCCGTCCCTTCTCATCTTCCAAGAACTCGAGCCGACGCCTTCCAACTTGGCCCCCCCAACATAGTGGGCCCGACACAAGTAGACGTCCAGGAACTCAACGAGCACAAAGTAGCCAAGTTCGCCCCCAGATCGACTTGGGAATGGTGGAGCGAGATCGAAGACTATGACAAGCTCGGAGCAGACGCCCTCTCCAAGCTCGCTCCGAGTGCACGATGGGACGACGACTGGAACCGTCTCGCCGATTGCAATTCCGTATTTACTCCCGTTTCTCTCAAACGCACGCACTTCACTCCCGGTCTCCTCAGCGGCCTTTGGCAAGGTCGTATGTTGGTGTGTTGCATTGATGCTCTCCAGCCTCCCGTCTAATCTCGCGATCATGTATTTTCTAGTACCCTGACGATAGCCTCTACGGAAACATTCTACAAGCATCTCAGATGCCTTCATCATTTAGCGAGCAGTCCATTGGTCTTACTGCCGCACCCGTCTTCATGCGTCTTCGCGAATATCACTGCATGGATGTCGGGCCAAACAAGCCTGTCGCCTCAGGCGGCATCCAAAACGCATGGTTCGACAGCTCGGCGCGTTTCCAGGAGGTTACGGTGTGTATCCCAGCTGCATAGCAAAATGATGTTTCCGTGACACTTCATGTAGCATGGCCTCGCTATCACGTGTCAGGAGAGGACCTTATCTTACGATGAGTACGTCGTTGGGGGACCTGACTTACACGATGAGAGCAAGTGCCGTGGGTGCGAATACCGTGGAGCGTCCGAGATGATCTTTCGAGAGGACGATGTACGCTATCTCGACGAGATATTGGCAGACGAGGGAATGGACGACGTAGAGGACGACGAAGACGATGTGATGGACGACGATCCAACCGATGCTGACGCGGATGCGGAAATGGGATTGTGCGATGAGAAGGAGCTCGTGATCAAACGGAATTGCGATGGTATTCTCGATATCGTACTCGTTGGCGAGGTGTGTACTTCCGCAGTTCTTTTCTTTTGTTACGTGCTCGTTCTCACTCGCCATAATCCCATCCTCACTCTCAGACGGACCTTCGGCACGGTCAGGCTTGGCATCATTACAAATTCTATGGTCGCGTCCGCGAGTGGGATGGACTGGTTGCGCTTATCCGTGTTCCTGTGAGTCCTGGTTCTGTTCCTTGTTCCCGTTTCGAGGCGAAGCGAAATCGAACGGGAAAGGGGGGGACTTCCCTAGCACGTTCATATCTGACTTCGATCCGTCCTAGACCCACCCCACAAACGCAATGCTTGGTGTTTGGATCTTCACTGGCTATGTCGTTGGGGGCCAAAACTTTGTTGGAAACTGGCGGACGGCGTCGCATCCTGGCGAGCCGGTGACGTTCGAATCTGCGTTTACCATGTCTAAGCGTGAATGAGTTGTGGGCTACTAATCTCATCATCCTTGTCAATCACCACACCATCATACGCTTTTTTGGATCGGGTTCGCATTTTTACTCCATGGACAAGGCCACTTTTTGCATCTTGTGTTTTGATCTGTATCGTACATACATAATACATACCCGACCCGTGGTGATCATCGGCATCACCATCACGCGTAGAGTAGCATGTACACATTTACCGTAGATCTCCGTCAACTACATCTTCGTCTTCCATTTCCATGCCCTTTTGTCGCGGTGCATCTCCCTTCATCGTTCCATCATTTTTTTCTTTCCTCCCGTTCGACAACAACGTTTCCCATCGCCCCGCTTCCATCATCTTATCTTTTCTTGCATGATGTATGTTACAGTTATCTCGTGCCTAATTCTGTAGCCATTGATGGTTTCGGTTTCGTGTTCCTTTTTGGGTTCATCGCTCGTCTTGTCACATTCACAATTTTTGGCATTCTTCAATAAACTTTGGGCATCACATGGCAACAGCGGTGGGGTGTGAACGTGAACGTTTGAACGAGGGAAACGGCGAACTTGCCAGTGAACGGCTTGTCAGCCCGTCGGATCGACGTGGCCAACTTTGGACAAGCACCATCACAGCTATTGGATATGATGCGATTAGACAGATGCGGCCAAGACGAGTAGGTCTTCATGCCACATTACGGATTACGGATGAGCATGACTGAGAGATGGTGCCGCAAGCACGCGTACATGAGAACCACAACGTAAACCGAACCTAAGCTCACAAATCATATTATGTATGTAGAGGGTGGTCCGGACGAACCAAAAAAAACCCGTCCACATCTTTTTATAATTTAGATTTAGTCACGATTCTCATTATATATATATATATCTATATCTATCTCATCATCATCATCGGTCGACCTCCGATCGGGTCGTGTATCGCGCGGGTCGACCGGTCAACCGGTCATTCTCATTCTCGGCCATTTTTCTCGTCCATTTTATTTTATTTATGGACATGACAGGCGGGGATCAATATGATTCTATTTTTTTTTCTTTTTCTTTTTCGGTGAATTCGGGTGTTGTAGCGCTGCGAAGGTACGGGGTTGAACGTTTGAACTGTCAGGGGTTCCGATTCAGAGTATGTATATCTTGGGTCGAATCTCCGAGATCGTTCTCAGGGGGGGGGCGTTGGCTCTGGGGAAGTGGATGACGGATGGCGGATGACGGATGGCGGATGGCGGATGGCGGATCAATCAATCACGGCGGATGGGTAAAATCGGTCGTTCGGATGGGAAACGCGTGATTTTTTTTACATGTACGTTGCCACTGTCAGATTCCAGCGTCGCTATGTAGTCCGCCGAAACGACGATGATCGATATGATCATCGTCATCTTATTATACCCGATGACACCCGCCGCCGTCGTTTTGAATCGGACGCGTCGACGTCGTCGGTCGTCGGTCGTCGGTCGTCAAGATGATGACGACGGTGGTTACTGGAAAACTGTTCGATTTCGATCCGTATTCGTTGTTAGAGGAGGAGGAGGAGGAGGAGGAGGAGGAGAACCAGACGATCAGGGTGTGCAGGGCGACGGGACGATGGGACGACGGGACGACGGGATGCTGTGAGGCGGCATGTCAAACGTCTTGGGATAGGAACAGGAATGGTCCGGGATCGGCCGGACGAGAGGGGGTGGTCGATCTGAGTGGGTTGACTGTCTCGTCCGGCTTCGTCGATGCCCATGTCCATTATAAGCCGCGTTCTCCCGTACCCCACACCACATTGTTTGAAACGTCACGCAAATCGATTGTGCTGACACCTAACGGTAATTCCTCCGTCTTTACTCGGAGTCACCCTGCGAAGACCAACTAACCAAGGGATCCCTCGCCGAACGCACGATCCCGGATTCGAGCGACGGTACATACAAAGCAGACCCTCCTGGTGGGGTTCAAACGTTCACCTGGCACCGTACGGCATGTCGGTGTCTTTTTTGTTCCCGCATTTCCCCACGTATCATATCACGTATACGCGCACATTCAAGTTCCTTTCGCCACCCCCCTTTTGGGCTCGCTTATCACTTCGATAGCATCAACCCTTTTGCCTCCCCCCCAACCCCCCTTCGTCCCTTGCCACGCTCACACGCTCGTGTATATAGGAACTTGGGAACAGAGGGCGCAGCCGACACCGACGTTGCCCTCCGGAAATGTCTCTCCAGCACGCTCGGAGCACTCACACGAACGCCATCATCCCCGGTCCGAGATATTCTTGTGCCTCCCGGGCGATCGCACCCGGACCGGCATCTATTCTACGCCCAATCCAACCAAACTCATCCCTCTCCCCGCTTCCTCTTTCTATTTTCGTACCACCCTAGCCTTGTCCCCTGACCCCCCTCCATTCATTAAATTATTCATCATATTCATATCCGTCCCGCTGCTTCTTTTCTTCGTAGTGTTTTTTCCCCGCTCGTGTTGTCGTACGCCCATCTTCTCCGTTATTTCCCCCTTATCGTCGCAAAGTCCGCTGATGGGGCTGAGTCGAAATCTTGAACGTCGATATGGAACTGGATGTGGGTACGGCCGTGGATAAGGGCGATGGATAACGCGAGCTGAATATTGATCGAGTACATTATACAGGGCCCAGAGGCGCCATGGGGGGACATCGACGGTATTACAGGCGCTGAAGTAGCAGAGGGACGCGACGACTGTATCAAGGCCGACAGATCGGCGTGGGTGCCGATTGGATAAAGGTACGTGTCTATTGTATGCGCGTGTATGCGTGTGTACGCGGACGTTACCAAAGCGGTCCAATATCTCTCATCTTCATGTCGTGCACGTATATGCGCCATATTCGTGCGTGCATGCCGCAAATTTGGGACGCGCCGTCATGGGGTTGGGGCTTCGTTTTGATACACGTTTCCCCCTACGTTCATCCTGTCTGCTTTGCCGGGAAATGCTTACTTATCGGATGGTGCCAGTCTGGATCCTGGGGTCTTGGGCTGTGTCGCAAATCGGGTAGGATAAAATTATGCAGGTTAGTGGGTACAATTGAATGGTAGTTGGTTTTTTTTCGTGACCTGCCATCCTCGTTGTCGACGCCTTGTCGATAATGGGATCTAGGCTGGCTTTCATTTCCGCTCGCATTTGTTTTTTTGCTGTCGACTTCTCCGGGATTGATGGAAGATTCATTTGAATGCAGATTACCGCGTTCGATCAAGGCTGTCTCCGCGGAGACGGGACGAACACGTTCAATGAGGAGTTGAGGGTGTTGGTGGAGAGTGCGCATATGTATGGGGTCAAGGTGGCAGCACATGCGACGAACGGGGAGACGATCGCGAAACTGTTGAGGTTGGGTGTGGGTTCGATTGAACATGGCTACAACTCCATTCTCTTTCGGTCGTCCACGAACGGTGATACGGGTACGGACACCGACTCTCATCCTGATCCCGCCGACGACGCTGATCCGAATCACACGCGCCGAGTGCTACGTGCGCTCGCCCGGTCCAAGACGAAATGGGTACCTACGCTTGCGACAAACTATACCCTCTCTCAATCATCGGGCAACACGGGACCGTGGGCGCGTGCGGAAGCGTTCAAAGCTGCGCTCGAGAATATTGCATGCGCTCGAGATGGTGTTGATGGTGCGTTTGGGAGCGGATTGGCGCAAGGTGCTGAGGTGTGGGTGTGAGTGTGTGCAGTCGATACGGTTGGAGGGGCGGGAGGCGGCGAGGGGCGGAAGCGGAGGTGGGGAAGGATAAGGACGGGGACGGGGACGGGGACAATGAGGTCCCGTTTGAAGCGATTCGACGGGGGTTGCTGCGGATGTGATTGCGACGTGTGGGGATGTTGCGGGGGATTTCGAAGGCGCGGTGTCCGCGGAGCATATCCGGTTTGTGATGGAAGGGGGACGGGTGTATAAGCGTGATGAGGGCGGTTGAGTAATATCGTTTGGGATTGGGTGGTCGTGTCAGTTGCGTGTGTGTCAACGTATGTGTGATAGGGGAGAGGGGGCTAGTACGTGACGATGCGGGTAGAGCGAGAACTTCAGTTGTTCAGGGAGGGGAATGGCGATTGACCGGTGTCCTCGAGGGGGCCTTTCGTGCTTGGCGTGTCACATATCTTGCCAAACCGGAAGCCGGTGAATGCAGACGCCTTCATGCCGTCTCGTCAAAACTCTCTTTCTTTCTTCATCTGATGGGGTTACGTTGGGTCTTGCGTTTAGGGCTGTCATCGCATAGCCCGTTGATAGCGGGTAGACCGCGGCGTTCCAGTAGCCCCATGAGGGTGTCATTATGACTGTAATAATACAAAGACCCACAACGCGAAGCCCGAATGTACGCACTCCCGCCGAGCTGAACGTTGGACGTTCTGAACGACGTCACTTGCCTAATGCGGTCCCGAGCGGACATGTGCCACAGCGCGGGAACGAGTTAGTCATCGACTGTACAGCTAGCTTTTTTTTCTTCGTCGACGACCGAGTTAACCACGTTTTTTGCGCCATCAGCGTGTATACCAATTCACCTTGAACGCCTTTGCCAAGCAGCTCAGTCAAGTCATTCTACGAAGACCACTCCGTATTCAGTGCGCAACGGTTGGTTCAAGATATCTATCTATCCTACCCACCAACAAGTCAGGGCCCTTCGTTTTCGAGTTACATCCTACTCGAAGGGCTCGTTACGTTCGTGGAATATTGACCGGACCACGTCGGCTCGCTGTGAGGTGTCGTTTTGATGCTGAACAGGTGCACGGGTTGACGTGTGTCGTTTTTATCATTGGGTCTCTAATAGAGTAGAGGTCGGTGGGATTGGAATCTGCCGAGCTCGTAGTTGTGGGACAGACATTTTTTCTTTACATTTTTTTGTGTGTTTGAAATGCTGGTTTGGATGTATGGATATATAACTCATGTCGTTCTGTTTGGTGCCAACGTGAACGGAACGTCGACTTGAACCAGCCTCGTCGAGAATACCGTTGACTTCGATTCAGAGTGTCGAAGGCGAGAGAGAAAATGACGTTGCCCAAGGTGCGACGGGCACTCAAGCTCATCGTCAAACCAAAGCCGGCGAGTACACTGTTCTTCACCTCATCTTTCGTCCGACCCCACCCAGTCGGCAGGGAGGTCGGGGGCAACAAACGTTAACGTCAAAGAAGTACTGATTCCACGTTTCTTGTTTGAAACTTTGCAGTCGTTCGAGATTCCGACGTCACCGCCAGATCCATTGTACAAGTTTCCTCACGAATACAGTGCGTTTGCCCTTTCTTTTATGTTTATCTTATCTGTTTGTGTATAGGCTTTTACGCGGCGCTCGCTGGGACCCCGGGGCACACTCCTTGGGCTCGGGCGGCTGGAACGACTCGGAGATGCGCGACACATGAGGTACGTAGGTTTCTTTTGCATTTGACCGATAATACCATACGTCTTACAACACCACACAGACGTGCTCGTATCATGGTCTCGATGATCGTCTTTCTCCCACCCTCTATCGTTCTCCAGCGACGCCGACCTCGCGCCAAAGCCGGCGCTACCTCCAAGTCCCATCACCTACGCCCCTGTGGGAATCTGATGTGAGCATTCATTTTGTTGCACAAACCTCGGTGGTTACATCTATTTCTTTCCCCCCCAAAAAAAAGCGACCGATGAAGAAGCTGGGAACGTCATTTCGAGCGACCTCGTCTCCTCGCGGTCGCCTCAGACGTGTGACAGAAGAGTTATGTTTTGGCAATCTCGTCGCGTGATTCTTGGATATCAACGCTCAACTGTTGCCTGACAGGTGTCCGAACATGCGGAGTACTTGAAGGATCCAGACCCGTTGCCTGTATGTGATGCCGAGGGTCACGCATGCGCTCTGACGCCGTCGGCGGTTTTGTTTTGCTTCATGAATCCAGTTTCCAACTCTGACCAGGAACATTGTGCACAGGTCGATTTCCTTTGCAGGACTACACCTGATTGTTCCGACGCCTACAATGATTCTCCGCGATCCGACGACACTCTTTACTTTGACGCCTTGGACACGCTTAGCCTTTCTCATTCGTGTCCCATAATGGATGCTGACACCGAGGTAAATTGTTATTACCCTGAGTCGTCACCACCTCGTGCTTTCATTATCATGTGTTCATTATCAACAGGTTGCAGGAAAGGGTCCGTCGGAGCACATGTTAATATCCCTTTTTGTTGCTATTCGTTTCGCTTTTGGTGACCCACCCTGCCACCTGACTAATGTCCTCAATACAGTACACCTTCGCTTCCAAGACAGGCACAGGGGGGAGACAGTCAGGACCGTGAAAGTGCAAGCTCAAGGTTCAATCTACCATCGTTTCGGATCGAGGGTCCATCCCCAAACAAGAGCAATAGCAAGTGCAGTCACACCATGGCACCTTCGAGGCCGGTTTCCGCCGTGCGTTCCTCGTACCGTCAATTCTATTCGGATCCCGACATCGACGGAGACGTGTTTCCGTCGTGTCGTTCCCCGTTAGCCGAGCAGAGGTGCCGAGACCGAACGGGGCAGCGGTGTAGCATGATTCTAAACGGCGTTTGTCCGGGACATGGAGGATCGTGCGTTCGTTCCTTTGACGGGACGTTGCCTCATGGTCGGGTGTCGTCTGTTGTTGTTGGCGGCCGTCGGAGTGTCGGCGAACGCTCTGGTTTCAACGATGCTGACTGGACAAGTGAACACTTGACTAGGAAGACGCGCGTAGACGTGGACAAGGAGAAGCACATCAAGTGTGATCCGGCCGCCGTACCTCGACGGGGATATCAACGTACTGTATCGGACAATGAGGACCATGGACTCAGACAGTCCGACTATTCAAATCGTCCACGTGGATGGGGTAAACTGGGTCGAGTCTGTCGGGAGGCGGTATGCAAGAAAATTTTTTCGTGGCGTGATCGTGTTATCGGTGCTGGACGTGAGGGTGCCCTCGGAGGAGTGAATGCTCTGGATTCAGAACCAGAGCTGGGACCTGGACCTGGTTCGGGTGATGGTGGGGGTGGTGGTATTGGCTTTCTTTGTCGAAGGTTTGCGCCACGGGCCGGCGCCACCGGTCCAGGCTTATCACCAGCCAAGACTACGCCGGGGGCGACGACGATGGATGCGAGGACAAGACCGGAACAGAGCCGTCGGGGGCGATTCCCAAGGTCGACGCGGCCTCGTCCGACGAGTGCATTTGCTGGGCTTACGGGACCGACGTCGACATCAACCCCGAGACCAAAACGATCGTCTGGTCGTCTTGTCAAACGACGACCGAGGAGCGTGGCGATGGGTGACGAACTGCACGAAGCGACGATGTTGTTTTCCGCCTGACTCCAGCCTGCACAGTGCGCCGGACCAAGTTCAAAGTTCCGATCCGAGGCTGGTGTCGCAGACGATTCTTTCGATTGGGTTCTACCAAGCTGAGCTGTGTCTCCGATTCTTTCTCGTGGTTTTTTATTTTATTTTCATTGTCGTATCGTTTTCTTCAACGTTTACCGTTTCTCCCAATCCGGGCTTTTGTTGTCTGGTAAATTGTAAGTATTATCAAGGTTTCTTATAATCTCCGAGGGTTATTATCCTTGGTTTTTTCATGTTACGCCCGGGTGACGACGTAGACCTGTTTCCATTAAGTCCAAATCCGGGTCGTTTTTTTTTTCCATTCCAAAGATTCATAGAAGCAGCATGTTCGTTACTATACGCCACGCGTGTGGCGTCAATAATACAAAGTGCATCCGCGGGGTCAGATATAGATCCCCCCATCCCCTAAAAAACAATCTAAGCGCTCCCGATACACTAGAATAATTTTTCCAAAGGGTTGATCACAGCGCCCATCTAGAGAAAGTAATCGGTCAGCGCCAGAGACCACCGGAACTCAGACCCAGTCGCAAAACCGAAGCAATGGTAGACAGCGAAGCCACCCCCGAACCCCACACCTTCCCTTCCCCCTCCCCCCCTCCCCTTCCTTCCTTCTCCAACCAAACCCAAACCCCATATCGACAGTATCGAGGCACGCACCTTTTTAACCACACGTGGCAACGTTCCTTGTTGGAAGCCCACACGCGTATTCCACTCGCTCCCCAACGGTACCTCCATCCGTCGCTCAAACTGTGCATGGCTCGTATACGGATACGGCAGATCGCGCACGAGATATTTCGCCCCCTTCTTGTCCCGTTTTTCAGAGACGATCAGGTGGGGTGTGTGATGGTCCGCGCGGGCGGTCGCGGGGATGCCTGGGATGGACTTGATCAGGTGGGGTTTGGCTTTAAGGGGTTGTTTTTTGGCGCCGGCGCCGGTGCCGCCCCAGGTGCCCTGTTGGGAATGGGTTGATGTGTATGAGTACATAGATGCACGGGCGGGGTGAGATGTTGAGATGTGGAAAGGGACGAGGGAAAGGGGGACGTACCCAGCCCGGGAGAGTGGTGTCCGTCTCGCGCGGCGCATCGGCTTCCGTTTCTTGTCGTTTGGCCGCTTCAAAGGCCTAACCATCGTCACACATCGCGTGTCAGTGCTCTATGTATGGGGGGAACGATACGACAGCGACGTTTTTTCACGTACCTGCACCACATTGTCACCCGCAAAGGCGAGCGCAACCAGGTCTTGCTGCTGAAATGCCCGAACGCCCTTGCCAACTTTCTCGTTCTTTCCCTCCACCGCGCGTTCCTGTTCCGCGACTTCGCTTGGGACGTCCGAACCGTCATCGCCCTCGTCGTCATGCGTGGTGCCGGTTGGACCAGCAGACGCCTTTGCAGCACCTTCTCCGGCTCTCCGTTTCCCCTTGTTTTTCTTACCCGACTCGCTCTTCAGCACAGGGGGAGGGGGCTCTGGAATCGTGAATACATTGTTCGTGTCGATCTCAAGCACCGCGTCGTCCCTCGCGCGTTCCCTCTCCTCCTCGTGCTTCGCTGTTTGTTTCTTGAGCTTGTTCGAAGACTTGGTCAATATGTCAGCGCCCTTGTGCACGCGCACTTCGTTTCGCTTCCGGGAGGGTCCGGAAGGCGCTGTGGGTACGAGCCATGGATTGGGTATAGATGGAGGCGTAGGCGTAGGTGTGGATGTGCTTGAAGCGGGTGTCAGTTCGGGGGCGGATAGGTCTTGCAGAAGGTCAGAGGACTGTAGGGTGACGCTGGATGTATCCGAAGCCAAGGAGCCTAGCGGCCTGAGAACGCCAGGTATCGTTCCAGGTTGGAACGAGAGTCGTCCGCCGGTGCGTTGCACCATGACCGTATCCTTTTCAGGAGCAGCTGCGAGGTTGTCGGCCCCGTCTTCTTCTTCTTCCCCGTCGAGCCTGAATCCCAATTCTTGTTGAAGTTCCTCGGCTCGAGCGTCCGCTTCTCGAGATTGTCTCGCAGCGGCATCGCGCATGAATTTCATACTGAACACGTTCTTGCTCTGGAGCTCGGGGAGATCAGCGTCGTTCTCTACACGCAACGCCGCTAACTCGTCGAAAGCGCCACGCTTGATCCCTTCTTCGTCCTGTTCCTCATCATCGCTTGAGGTGCCCTCGCTTCCTTCATCGTCACTGTTCTCCCCACGTATCCGCCGCCGCAGCTTCTCGCCGCGCTCGAGCATCTCGCCGATGGCTTGCCGCTGATCCTGATCGAGCCCTTCGCGGCCTTTCATGCCCTGGGCCCATTTGCCCGTATTCTTGTGTCGGAGCGTGGCGCGTTCCCTTGCACGCTGCATCAACCGATCCTCGTCATTCTCCCCACCCCCACCCGCATCTCCGTCCCCGCCCTCACCCATACCATCCAGCCGCTCACGCTGCTTTTTTCGTATCCGTCGGTATGTCTTACTTTTGATCTTGGCGATCCGTTTCGCTTTTTTATCCGCCCGAAACGCCAGCTCGCGCATTATTCGAAGTTCGGCGCGACGTGCGGCGATTTCTTCCACGCTGAGATGGGCCATTTTGAGTGCTTCCGTGTGCGTGATGTCTTCGTCACGCAACTGTGCCGATTTTAGGAGCTTGTCGACGGCAGATTCAAGCTCGTTGGACGGCTGGAAGAGGGGGGTTGAGTATGACGATTACTTTTTTGTGAGGAATACGAATGGCTTACCGTGAATTTGGCTGCGAGTTCGAGGTTGGAGACACGACCCGGTTTCTCGGCTTGCAAAGGAAAACTGAGGTGTTCTGCCTGCAATGGGGGTCAGATAGATGCTCCGCCTGCAATGAGAGTTGCGAGTTGATTATCGCGTACCTCTTTGATGCGTTTCATTGTGGCCGACCATTTGTCCACCTCTTCTTTTGTTTGTTCATATGCAGCTTCTCGGTCGAGACGTTCTTGTGCTCGCTGGGGTAGTGGCGCGGACAGTGTTTTCGTTTTCGAGCTGGACGATGTGAGAGGTTTCGTCGATTTCTTGAGGGCAGCGAGGGAAGAGGAGGAAGACGCGAGTGGAGCGAGAAGGTCGTCCAGCCTAAGAGTGCTCGAGCCTGTACAGAAATCAGAACATGAGACGTATGGTATCGATGTATGTATTTACCTCGAACGCCAAACTCGCTCTCTTCGCCAGCCTCGGTGCGGTCGTTGAGTCGTAGACGTTTTTTTGGACCAGGTTCTGCAGCCTCGTCTGGTTTGCGTTTGTGGGATGCGGCGGGGTCGAGGTTTGAGACGAAGGTCTCGAGGTCGGCGAGCGCTTCGGGTGAGGGGTCCTCGGAGTCAGAGGCAGATATGCGGAATTCGTCCTCTTCGTCGACTGCACTGTCTCCGTCTTCTTCGTCATCATCTTGGTCTTCGTCTCTAGCTTCATCCCCGACTTCATCTCCACTCATATCTATGTCTGCGTCTTCTGCCCCTTTCCACTCCTCTTCGTCCTCCATTGATGTAGCTTTCGTCTGTACATATTGAAGGTTCTTTTCGACTTTTGGCGGCGAGTGCTCGTCGTTCTTCACATCTGCACGTCCATCAAAGACATCGAGGACATCAAAGAACTCGCCTGCACTTCCCCCGCCCATCTCCTCGTCCTCCTCATCGTCTCCATCCGCGTCCTCATATTCCGAGACTGATCGGGGATCACCCAACTGGACATCAGAGTCCTCGTTGAGGTCAACCTCCTTCGCTACATGTCGTTTCCTGTCCGAAGCCCTATTTCTGCGCGTAACGCCTCTTTGAGCACCCTAAACGAGGCCAACCGTCAACGATGGGTCGAAACGAGACGAGACACAATATCGTATACGCACCTTGCGCACGAATCCCGAGCCTGCAAACGCATCCTTGTCACTCTCCTCAAGCGCATCCTCACTATCGATATCTTCGTCGTCCTCACTGTCCACTTCCCCGTCCCCATCCTCGTCCTCATCATCCCGCATTAACCTCGCACGTAGCTTCTCCATCGCTTCTTGGCCCAACCCACTGAGGTTTATCTCGTCGTCTGAGCCATATCTTCGACCTTCAGTTTCGTGACGGTCCAAAGAGAGCGCGACTTTTGCGCGACGGACTTTAGATGGGGCATATTCGTATACGTCGTCGATGGCATGTGCTTTGCCTTTGCCTTGGGAATGGGCTTTCCGGCGTGCTCGATCTGGTTGTTTTTTTGAGAACGAATGGGCCTTGGATGGTCCTTTTGATGATTTGATGTCTCTGGGCATGATGGGCCCGGAATTGAAGCTTAAAATGTTTACAATATGGCGTCTTCACTGTTCAGGAAGAAAATGATGTGGCTTGGTCAATTCCAGATTTAGAAGGTAGTATTCAATGCATAGTAATGTTGGACATGATACACAATCTAGATATACAGACGAACTCCCCATCTTATTGCCCTGCCGCACCACGGACATCCTCTAGATCCGGTTAAGAGGGTCGGCAGTTCTCAGTGCTTCTTCCTCGTCTCTCGATGTCCAGTGATGTGAGGCCGAGTTTACGTTTCTAAAACCTATCGTCCGAGTATTCCAAGCGGCGGCGACGTAATCCACCAAAGCCTGGAGGATCTCTGAGCAAATACCCCAGATCTCACCCACATGTGCGACGGTGAACTTGGGCAACTGGTCGAAACCTCTCAGACGGAGTACGAAGCGGTTGTAAACGGTACTGATGACAATAAATGCCATCAGGAGGATTACAGTTCTGATTCAGACGTCATGAATATCAAAGCAAGACAGGATGGGGTTCAAACATACGAGATAGTCAAGAAGACAAGCAGTCCTCCGAAGAAGCCGCGTTCCCCCGCCGGACATGCATACTATAAAGGACGTCAACCAGAGGTGTCGAGGTGATTGGAGTGTCTCACATGTGTCCGCCACTCAAATTCGTAGTGACAAGCCTTATCCACTTCCGAAGGCCACTGGTCGACAAGTACAGGCTTCCCTGTCACGAAGATACATTAATTGTCAGACATGGGTTTCAAACATCGATATCGAACCTGCAGCATAAACAGACATGTCGCATATGAAGAGGATGGTAGAACTGCCCCGCTCGCCCATTCCAGTACACGGGGATCCCTGTGACTGGCGGAGCACCAACCCGCCGCCCTTCGTCTCCAGCGTCGTATTTACGAGCCTGGTCAGTCAAACATTCATCTCTGATGTGCCATACACCAATCTCGAAATCAGGCTCACCCAATGGCAAAGTCCCCATGGTCCCTTCTCACGAGCCCGGCAATGTCAACTTGGCTCTCGTCGAGTCCGGTCTTCCAAGGATCGGTATGAACCCCTCCACATACGTTGAGGTATACCGTATGTCCGTCGTCAGTCTGAAATTGGTAATCTTTTCTGGAACACGCTAAGCGAGTGCAATGCAATGCCCCCGATGCTAGACACACACCTGGCTTTGAGAGGGCTCAGATCATAGTAGTTATTAGCACTGTCGTGAACTGTGCAGGGCCGCTCTGCGGCGAGGACTGCGCCAGAAAGAAAAAGAAAAAGCCCGAGTCTCCACGAACACATCGATGGCGAGACCAGCGCGGGTATGAAGTGGTGTGAGGGCGAGTCAAGTCAAGTCAACCCCTCGATGGGAGGTCTCCCTAATCTGCGTCACCGCCACGGCTGATTTACACCGCAACTCGCCGACACCAACAATTTCGTCCTCGACGACGACCACGACGATGGCCAGCGCATTGCTACGCCAGCAGCTTGTCCTACCGAAACGGACTTTATTTCGCTCTTTTTCCACGTCACCAGCGCGATGGAAGCCTGAGGTCCAGTCTACAAACCCGAACGGAGCGAAGAATCCCTTTGGGACCCACACCGTCGAGGACCTGCACGGCATGTCTGCGGCGGAAATACTGGCAGAGACTGGCACGCGTGCGGATACAAAGCTGAGGCATTTTACTGGTGCGTTTTTTGACCTTTCACCCTTCTATTAATGTGAACGTTGGCGCATAATAGTCAACTTTGGGTGAGCGTTTACGGCTCTCTCGAGGAAAGAGTGTTCAATCTGCACTACAGTCCTCAACACCCCGCTGCTCACGGTGTTCTTCGTATGATTTTGGAACTCAACGGAGAGGAAATTCTCCGAACCGACCCCGTGCGTTCCCGTGGATGACGAACCCGACACCCGTCTTATGCCCATTTGCAGCACGTCGGTCTTCTCCACCGTGGTACGGAAAAACTCATCGAATACAAAACCTACACACAAGCACTCCCTTACTTTGATCGTCTCGACTACGTCTCCATGAGTTCGTATCGTTCATTCTTGTGACATTGCTACCAAGAACTGATCGACTTTCTTCAGTGACCAACGAGCTCTGCTACACCCTTGCCGTAGAGAAACTTCTCAACATCGAAGTGCCTGAACGTGCAAAATGGATTCGGACCATGTTTGGTGAAATCACTCGTATTCTCAGTCGTGCGTAGTATCCTTCCCCCTCGAGCATCGGTAACGAGATATCTCCTCAGACTTGATGGCGGTCCTCTCACACGCCATGGATGTTGGTGCTCTCACACCTTTCCTTTGGGGCTTCGAAGAGCGTGAAAAGCTCATGGAGTTCTACGAGCGCGTCTCCGGTGCACGTCTCCACGCAGCTTACGTTCGTCCAGGTGGTGTCGCCTTTGACCTCCCTCATGGCCTCCTCGAAGACATTCATAAATGGGCAACTCAATTCAGTTCACGTGTGGACGAGATTGAGGAAGTCGTGACTGGTAACAGGATATGGAAAGAACGTACCGTCGGCATCGGTGTCGTAACTGCCAAGGAGGCACTGGATTACGGCTTTAGTGGTGTCATGGTACGCGGAAGTGGTATTCCTTGGGATCTGAGGAAGATACAACCATACGACAAGTACGATGAGGTATGTTGATGGCACTGCAACTTGTTTTCTGTTGCTCCATTACTCGATCTCCCACTCTAGGTTGAGTTCGATGTTCCTGTCGGTAGGAACGGTGACTGCTACGACCGATACCTTTGCAGAGTTCAGGAATTCCGGGAGAGTTTGCGCATCATCCACCAGGTGCGTGTCTTTGCTGCTCCCGTCCCCTTTTGTTCCCGAGCAAAACTTGATAAAATATATCGTAGTGCTTGAACAAGATGCCTACTGGTGTTGTCAAAGTCGACGACAACAAACTCGTTCCTCCTCCCCGTGCTTCCATGAAGGAGAGCATGGAGTCCCTCATCCACCACTTCAAAGCATGTTTCGCCTCTTCTTTGAATGCCTGTCACTAACATACAGATGCGATAGCTCTTCAGTGAGGGTTACTCTGTACCTCCAGGTGAGACCTACAGCGCTATCGAGGCACCCAAAGGCGAGATGGCTGTCTATCTCGTATCGTGCGTATTTTCTAGTCATCTGTGAGACTGAGACCGACATCTTGGGCAACTCAGGGATGGCACAAACCGCCCCTACAGATGCAAAATTCGTGCCCCCGGGTTTGCCCATTTGGCGGGCGCCGACTTCATGATGAGACGTAAGTCCCGCTTATTATCCTGACATTGCAACCAGAGAAAGCTAACGCAATCCCTTTTCTCTTTCTTGCAGACGTAAGCATACATAGGTCATATCCCCCAATACCCGACTGACCGTCCGTCCCCCTTCTTAGCACATGCTGGCAGATGCTGTGGCCATCATTGGTACGATGGATCTCGTGTTTGGGTGAGTGATTGTTTCAATGTATCTGGCGAGGTGTGCTCATAGAGCATCTCCGACTCCAGAGAGGTAGATCGGTAGAGCTGCACACACGTTTTGTCGTTGAGATTTTTTTATCTCCAAATACAACACTCCATCGACATGTGTATTTTTTGTGTCCCCGTTTTACCTTGATCTATTGCCTCTGGGACGAGGGTACTCGGTACGGGGTCTATCAACACGAAATGTCTCTCGTCGAAACGTATTTTGATGCTCTTGCTCATCGTTAGATACAGCACGGGCGACGACATTTCACTTGGGACGTTGAGATTTCCCTTGCTACGCTCAGTACAGCGTAGCCGCTGCATCAACATTCGTCCCCTCACGAAAACTAGGTGTATCTCAGTTCCGTTTTCGCGGGTTTCAGTGGTTAAAACCCAACGTAGTATTGCAGTGATATATAAAATTCGCGTCGGGGGCTGGCTTGACACTTTACATTTCGCGCCGATGCTCATACAACGATACGGTACACGATCGACTGTATCAAAACCGGAATTTCCGCACTCTCTTTCGTTTCGGAACCTGACGAGAAAAAAAATAGGTAAATGAGGTTCGACATATACGATCCACGTGAGATTACGATTTGCTGATGCGACCGTACATCATTCAAGTACAAGGTGTTGGCTAGTAGCTGCGGTGAAGCCAGAGCTGGCCGTGTAACTGGGGGTTGCCTGTTCACCCCCTCGAGCGTGATCTAAATGTTTCCTCCACCTTCATAGCCGACGTATGTCAGCCGGGTACAATTGTTTGCGTGTACATAAATCATAATCCCCCAGTCACTCGACATCCTTTGACAAGTACTTTATTATCGTGTGGCTTGATCCGGAATCCTTATCTTTGTGTCTTTAATTCACCTCGTTTGGGTTTATTGATTTATTATACTCCGACGACGAGCGACTGGAGCAGCAACGGTTTGGCCAACTTCAACGTATCCGAGTCCGAGTCCGAGTCCTCGCCCGCGCCCGGATCCCCTACGAAGCGTAGCTAGTCATTACCACAATCCCGGGTAACCCCTCCTTCGTACAAGGGCGCCTGCCCAAACGCGAGCCCGTAGCTATTGCTCAAGTAATAGCAGACGCTTCGAAATTCATACTCCAAACGGTTGACGTGTGGGTTCGTTTGATGTTAGAGGGGAGGGGTACTCCAGGTGGACCCCTTCATCCCTCTTACTTTTCTCGATCCGGTTCGTCTTGCAGTCCCGATTGCCTGTGTTTGACCTAGGTGCGTCTTTTTCCTTGGACGCATACGTTTCTGGTCTTTCAAAGGAGGTCATCAGAACTGCGAAGGAACAAAAAAAGCTTTTCAGCTACTAAACTCGACCCGTGGCATGCGTATGCGAATTTGAGGTTAATCATCACACTCGGTGACCGGTGATGGACAACCTCCACCCTTGTAGAACAAGAGGAAATGTACCAAGTGATATCCATAGCAAAGGTGGGAACGCTCGGAGGGTTGAAGACCGACCCCAATCTAAAGAGTTACGTGGATGTGATGCAAGGATTCTTGGACAGTATGAATGTGGAGAGATCCTACGTCGCGACCGTGGACGATATCGAGGAAGAGGCACGAATGTAGCGGGAAGACGAGAAGGGTGAGCTGAATATGACACATAACCGCCGTTTTTCCGGCTCGAGGGTGCTCTGGTCGACTACCTTGACAGCATTGTGGAGGCGTAACGCCTCTCCAAAGGTGACATCTTCAGCTACCACTATATGCACTCACAGCGTTATTTGGAGCACGTAATTTGACCGAGAGGCAAAGTCCCCGTTGATACTCCGTATGCCCCAGCCTCCAACACCTGCGAAGTGCCACCACAGACCGAGGCAGTGGCGCCCGGGAAGGCCGCAGAGCTTCTTGCACATTGATTGGGCAGTATGAGGATCTCAATGCTGGACGTGCCTACCGTGCTCATCAGCGCCGTGCCACCCATATCACCTTACACGCTCCACCCATTGCACCCGCCGCCGTACACGCTCACAACTATTCCCGAACCCGACAGCAGCGCTCCCATTGTTTACCTGCTATTCGCGTCGCAGACTGGGCAACCGCCGTCCGGTGTGTGCATCCCACGACAAGGCGAGCATGCTGACGTACAGCAAGACACGCAGGATCGTTACTAAACTGAGGTGGAGCCATGGTGGTCATGACACTGGCCTTCGACTGCTGCCAAGGTGCCCAGCACAGTTCCATCGCTGCATAGACACCAAATATCACGTTGAGAACGTGCCAAACCTGAAACTGAACGACGACGACGAGTCGACGGTACGACTGGTCAGAGCGTTGATGCAAGTGAGACTTTGAGCGTCCCCGGGCCCAAAAGAATCTCGAGAACAAGCCGTATTTTGTGCGCGATATGTCACGAGTTAGTCTAACGCAAATTGTACATTTGTCGTGGCAACCGTGATATGGCGAGCAATCGCAGACTGCCCTTGGCAAAGGGGGGTTACGCCGATGTTGATTGCTTACCTCGTCGTCGTAACAAGGTCACCTAATGGAATCCGAACAATAATAGACGCCAAAGACACGAGGCACTGGGTAAACAGACCATATTGAGAATAAGGAAACGTATACAGCAAGTTTGCACACAACGAGTAAACCCAAACACCTTGTTCGTTTCAACACGGACAGTTGTGCAGCATTGCTGAGGATGTCGTCGACAAAGACTGGTGCGTGGCAGCTCCGAGGAGGGATTGTAACAACGCTGACCATTCAGTAAGACCAAACAATAGTCCTTGACACCGACCACAATACAGGGGTGTGGGCGGTCGCATTCCACCCCGACGGACTGCATGTTTTGGGCGGGGGTAACAATGGGATTCGCCGATGGCGACTTGCAGATGGTGAAGCGGTCGGGCAGCAAACGGGAATGGAGTTGCGCGTCATATCGATGTCGAGGAACAGGATAGCGTGTGGGTGTTTTAATGGGGCAAGTGTGTGGGATGAAGAGATGAATGAAAAGATCATTGAGGTGGAAGACACATCTGCAGTGTATGCCATCGACATCTCCTCTGATTCGACCAGGCTTGCGACCGGGATCGGATTTGGTGACAACCAAGCAAGTATCTGGAGTGTCGCCACAGGGCAGAGACTTGTTGGCCCGCTGGAACACGACAACGATATGAATGTAATTAAATTCTCCCCGGATGGCGAGCGGCTCGCCACTGCTTGCCATGGGGGGTCCATTCGCATCTTCAACAGTCACAACGGCGACGAGCTTGTCACCATCAATACCGTCTTACCTTCATACTCCATAGTCACTCCACTTGCGTGGTCAAGCGATGGCCAGCAAATTTTCTCCACATCTGGGGACAGCAAAGTCAGGTCTTTCAATGTGTCCACTGGGTCCCAGCTCGCCGAATCATCAATTCTCCATGATGGTGCTACTGGCATCCGCTCTATTGCCCTGGCTGCCAACAACAAATTCATTGCTACATTCCGAGAGCATTCAATCTTCTTTCTGGATACATCAACCCTGACTCTGATTGGCTCCATCATTGAGGACAGTGAACAATCAAGCTCCATTGGGATCTCCCCAGACAGTCGCTATCTTGCGACTGGACGAGTTGACGGGAAAGTTATCGTTCGTGATCTCCACAGCATTCTCCCAGAGTCATATGGTCCTTTCGACGTAAGTATTTGTGCCTTCATTGTCCTGGCTCATTTTGTCATCAAATGTGCTGTTCTGATTCGACTGCATTTGCATACCTATAACAGGAAGATCCTGGGAAATCCAACCTAGTCGAATCCGAGGCACACAAAGAAGACAACGATGGTAATCTTAATCTTCTCAATGTATGAGTTCGTTCGTTTCAATATCGCGGCGAGTGCTCACGATAGCATAGGTCGAGGTGGTGTCGAGCACAGCAGCTCTTGAATTTGACTTTGACGAGGTTCGTGACCATTTCGCTCCTCTTTTATTTCCGTGGTAACTCTGCTGCAGCCACCGTCCCCAGCTTCTTCCCCCCATCCATTTGGTACATCAGATGCCCAATCAGTAAGTTCCACTCCACAAAGATGTTCAGGACAAAATTTTGACAACATCAAGTCACGCCAGGGCCGTTCGATATTCAAAAGGTTGCTACGGAGGAAGGGTCGTCAGAATTCCGCGTCACATCAACCTGACCGGTGTTCCGGAAAGTCGCATCAGCCTACTGATCGTCAACCTCCTTCCAGCTCACCACCGAGACTGGATGTCACAAGGGAGAGACCTTCGCGGATGGCCGCAGCTCAACCTGATAAAGCAAGTGCTGTTCATTTCGGATGCGGTGCGTCTAACATATCATCTCAGCGATCGGTTGCAGTAAACCCCACAAGGCCGCGGGTTGGTTGTTCCTCGGATCCGTATACAGGCACTCATCACACGTCACAGCGTAAATCGCGTCGCAAGGCTGCTGTTCCCAACCAACCGAACGAAGGTACTTCCCGTAGCGGCCAAGGTGCTACGGATCCAAGGGCCGCGAACTCCGTGTGTCTTTTCTGGTGACATGGATCTCGTCATCACAACTCACGGTTCTATTAGGTGCAACAACCGACTCGACCCGCAGCCGGGAGCGTCCATGTAACGGTGGGCATTACTTTTCGTCTACCTACGTTGTTATACTCACAGTAGATCAGCATCACAAAGAAACTGGAAACTCTACCGTTGCCATCACACTTCCCACGTGGATGTTGTGTTTTCGCCCTGGTGCACATGATGAGACACATTGATCCACGTCATTCATTGCGATACACGTACTGATGCTAGTCTGAATCATATCGATCGTGCAGTTCCTTGAGTTCGTGTCGCTTCGTAGCATTGGTATGAGTCCCGATAAGCCCGTCCATGCTCAACTTTGCTAGGATATTCAGTCAATGGTCATTGATCAAGTCTATACCTACCGAGGTCGGGGTTGGAGAATGTATAGTGTTTGACTGATCAGAGTCAACTAGGACGAGGAGGGTATATGTTAGACCGTCGCGTTCCTCCTGCGTCGATGCCGTTCAGCCGGCGCAGGTTTCGGGTTTCGGTTCTGGCCCGGCCCTGCCCTGGGCAAAGCCCAGCCCACCTATGGAAGGCCTGTCTCCACAGAAACACTGTCTCGAAGGACTCTTGGATCATACTCTCTATTCATAGCATCTCTCTGTCTTCACAGCTCCATTCTTCATCACTCTCTCGCAGCCCGAAAGATCGATCGCACACGACATTTGGAAGAACAGCGAATTCAGACGGTCTGGCGCGTTCGATCGACTGCGCGGTCCCTCAAAATATTCGTCGCCGATCATCATCTATTCGAGATGCGGATTGTTTCGCAGTTCGCATCCTGCGGGCCGTCAGGGCAACGCGGCGAGAATGGTATGTGGACATCGATCGTGCGGTTCTTTGAGTTCATGTCATCTTGAAGCATCTGTATGAGCTCTGATCAGTCGCTCCATGACCGAGCTTGCCAGGATATTCATTCAATCGTCATTGATAAGTTTGTACACACACGGGTTGGAGCACTGCGTCTGATTGATTGAAGATCCGAAGAATGTCTACTAAGACGAGGATGCGTATCTACTACTAGGATAGCACTAGATCAACTCGAGGGAAGGACGCCAACATCTCGATGTTTAGTTTTTCTACAGGAATTAAAACCCTGATGATAGGGCATAGGTTTACATCTCACCCGAGCATACGAAAGATGCGCCATCGTCATGCAGTATCGAGCCAAATCGGCACTACACACGATTCCGTCGCTGATCCAGGTCGTGTTCGGAGAGTTGGTGATCCCCTGCAGCTTCTCTCATGATGAGGTCCGACGCAGATCGGATGGCAGGGCCGATGACCTGACTGCGGCTGCCAGTAATCCCGTGAGCATATACACCCAGCAACCGAGAGGCGGTAATGTCCACCAAATCGAAATCTTGGAGTTAACGTCGCGAGGATGATAGGGATATGTTGCGGAGTGTATGGTGACCACTCACCAAGGGAATTAGCGTCATGACCTCCCTAGAACTTGTCTTACCCACCAGGGAGGTGTGCAGACACGCTGAATGACTCTGCGTTCAATTAGAAGTTGTGAATGGGAACCCTTGATAATTGCGGGATAGTCATGACCCAATACAATGTCGAGAAGGCGCGGGGCGAGGGCAGGGCAGATTCAATCTCATCGACAAAGGTCAATTTTACGTTTGCCCTTGCAATACCTTGGACGCTTCTGAATCCGTGGCACAATTCGCAAGGCGGCCAGCTTAGGTGGTTCGGCAACTACCGAGTGAGTCTTGACCCATCAGGCAGTGTAGTCCATCATAACCACCAGCGATGTGGGTATACCATCTTCTTGCGCTTTCCTTCCCGCTCCTCGTATCAGCGTCCTTTGGGGACCAGGAAATATTATCACCGCCAGCCATGGCACAAGAACCTTTCAAGAATTCCGTATTCACCCCGTTAACGACCACGAAACCTAGCCTGGCGGACCTGCTCACCATCGAGTCATCAGCGAGCATATACTTTTCTTACGCGCGCGAGACGGAATTATCAAAGGAATTCAGTGTTGCCGACAGCCAGTTGACGTTGCTCGTCCCAACGAACAAGGCTGTCATGGCTCTCGGACGGAAACCGTACGCACGTTTCTTGTCGTGTTTGTACAAGCTGAATACCGGATGATCTTTATGACAATTATAGACATCAAGGATCCGCTTCTGCTGAGCCAGAAATCGATATATCGGAGGAACAATACTACGAACAGTCGAGGCACAACGTCGAGCGTTGGGTTGCGGCGCATATCATTCCTGTGAGCCCACGGTTGTAAAGTATGTTCCCACTCACTCATGCAATTTCAGTCCCGCATCTCGTTATCCGATGCCCCGGTGACATATAATACTTTGTTGGATGGCAAGTCCGTCACGTTTACGCCTGTCTCGGGCGGGAAGCACTCGCCCGATTGGTCAAGGGTCACTCTTGAGGATGGTGTACACATCATTGAGATGAAAGAGGTAAGAGGCTGTCTACATTTTGGTTGGTAAACTAACACCGCCAAAGGGGGGAAACGGTGTAATGTACATGATTGATGGTACCATCAAGCCTAACTGAGGTGCACCATGCAAGCATATTGGATCGTGCAGGATACCCAGATGTAACGTAACGGCACGACAGTATTGAATTTACAAATGGCCTCCAGTCGATCATTGGGAGTGCCTCTGTCAATGGGTAATCGAGTTTTCGCCGATCTGGTGAAGGGTTCGACAACAAGATGGATAATTCCTTGACTCGAAGGCGAACCGAGATATCGTATACTCCACCTCCACGTCATCCCGTCACGTTTTGAAGTTGGCTATAATGATTGCTAGATCGGGATATTGAACGCAAGGTGAATGTGCGTAGCGAGGAACGCGACAAGTTCACTGTCGGGTCAAACCACGCTGGGTCAGCATTTACAACTATCCACGTTCAGTCATCTATTGGCATACACATGAATGGGGGATTGACATCTTCAAACCATCCTGTGGCTAAGCCAGGGGGTAAATGTACAGTCGATATGCTCATAATGCATAGGCTCATAATGCATAAACCCTACACTCAGGGTGACCCAAACCTTGACTAAACCTAGTCTCGCTTAATGGTCATTAGGAACCGTTGTTATGCATTATGAGCATATCAACTGTATTCCATTAGTTCTACTGTTGTGGCAACAATGCCCAACAAAACAAGCTCCAACAAGTTGATCCTTTTTACTTCTCCGTACGGATATCGAAACAAAAACCTGATCATGAGGAAAAAACAAAACAAAATTTGTTAATTCGACCATGTGTCTTGCAAGGGTTTATCAATGGGAAAGTTCCATTCCATCACCTCCGTTGGCGCTGATCTGCCAAGGGGCACGGAGGAAAGTCAATATACCTTACCACCACTCCAATCGCGGAACAGATTGCTGTGAACATGTTCTCTCTGGTCTTTTTCTCTTTATTTCTACTCTTTGTCCGAGGTTCCAACGTTATCCCGGTAGGTCTTACTTGAATCAACATAGAATTCTACTGTTAAGTCGGGCACTGGACCCACCACATTTTTTCCCGGGTCATTTTCAACCTCACTGAACGCAAAAGGACGGTAGGACATCGTGTCCCGCCTTCAACTGCATTGCGTCTATCACATTTCCCCATAGGTTCTGATAACACTTCATGACGCTCGTCGGAATGGTCCCTGAGTGTGCTAAAACTAAACTAGGGTTCTAACACCACTTCTCGTCCGCACCCGTGCTTTATGTTAGGTAGGTCCGACCAGCTGATCTATACCTGTCCGCTGGAGACGCGGCGATCACGTTTTCTGACACTGATGGTATGTTCTGGCCCATTCCTACATCGGGAAAAATATAATATTGATCATCTGCCATGGGTAGAGTTGACAGTGTAACTGCACGAAAAAATTCCAACGGCAGAGGAGGGACGTCGTTCCTGTATGTTTATTCATGGTATTTTCCCACCAAGTCCGCAGCAGGTGATGATCATTACCCACAGGAAAGTTGCGAGACACAAGGGCCATGACTCTGGCGCGGGCTTTCTCTGTGCGCACCGGGGTTCCGCGCTCGTACCTGGTGGCTTGATCGGGTCAAACTTTCCTAGATTCTTTGCCCCGTATTCCCCGTGTTGAAGCATAGCATACAGTGAGCCTGTGCTGACCGTTTCTACTTCGGGTGGTTCCATTAGGCAATGCTCAACCGCCGGTAAGTGCTTTTAGCACTCTGGTCACGCTCAAGATGCAATAAGTAATCGACTCTGATGGAACATTCTCATTCTGGATCTGTAGAACCGAATCGATCGCACTGACCGCCCAGGATGCCGCGGGGATTGGATTCATTTTACTGGGTTCACGTGTACCATTCGAAGGAAGCGCCAAGTCCCTGTTTGAAAATTTTCAATGCAGGTTTGTCCCGCAAACCGGGCTCGATGGATGTATAACCATTCGATCCGAGGACAGACCCCAGAACGAAGTCGGAGCTCATCGTATTTAATCATACTTTCTGTGTCTTTCAACGGTGATCCGCTAGGGTTCTATGACAAACGTGTTGTCAAGGAGCATCATGCTACCATCCTCAAACAGCTCCCTCCGTTTAGGCCTGACCCTGATCAGTCTAATCCTTTCGACATCTCCGATGAGATACTATGCTTCTTGCCTCGGCTGAAGGGAAAGTCGGGATCCTTGGCGCCGGCGCCGGCGGTCTCTATACCGCTTTCATTCTTGGGGCCCCAGATCGTGCTGGCGGTCGCTTTCGACTTTCGAACGGGGGGAAAGTACGCCCATCACGTGCGTTCTTCCATATCTCCCACCGAATGATTTGACACTGATCGTATTCTGTGCTTCAGGATGCGGGAGCTATGTATTTCCCACTTTCGAAGAAGGTCAATTTAAAGATGGGACCATGAAGAGATTAGCGGAGTTGACCGAACACGGACCGCCTCGAGGATAAGCTTATACCTTGCTATTTCAGCGCTCGTAAAAGGGTCCAATCCAGGTTTCTACTACTTCAACGGTATTCTTCAATGAGTGTCCACTGAACCCAGAGGGGATATCGATGCGCGAGCAATGAATGTGCACGATCGATTCGGATTACATTCGAGCAGGCGCTGATGCCATTAGCAGCGATGTCGTTAATCCGTTCGTCCGGGTGCTTATTAGGGATCTTGAGCGTGACGAGACAAAAGGGGACGTGATGAAGGAAAACGATTCGTACTCTGTTCGCGCATACATGGCATCGAAATATCTACCTAGCGAGCCTCTCAAACTTCCTCCACAGCATCTCCCCAACAACGTCATCAGCTGGTGCGGGCTTCTCGAAGACAATAGTGGTGGATATGACCGCGGATCGACAAAGTCGGTCTTCTCGTCGTTGGTATTCGCTACTATCAGTAAAGACGAGGGTGAGTGATCCACGCCCATCCATCGCGCCTAAGTGCGGCACTGAGAGTGCGCAACCAGGTGGCGACAGGACGTGCAAAGTCGTTTACTGTGTCTGGGGTGATGAGGCTGAGGAAGGATATGGCGTCAGACGAGACGAATGGGGTGACTTGGATATGGATTAGGCCCGTACCGGGGACGAAGGCGCGGATAGCGAAGGCGAGGAGGGGGACGGGATGGTTGCCAAGTGGTCGCAGAGAATGGAGATAAGACGGTACCAGCCATTTTTCCAACTCGACGGTGCCCCCCGACTGCATGCTGGGCTGATGTCGACCGTCCTGACCATGTCGATGGAGGCGCAATGCGCGTCCGCGTGCTGAATTTTTCCCGGGCCTCTTGTCGGCCGTCCCAACAACATCAATGGAGGCCCAATGCCTGTCCAAGTGCGAGGTCTTGAGCTAGCGCCATACGCATTCGCAACACTATCGGGAGCACTATCCACTACGTAGCTCTGAGAGGACGAAGTCCCAGTAGACACTCTGCATCTTCCAGCATCTCTAAATTCCGTCTGCGAGAAGCCACCATAGACCTAGGCAGTGGTGCTCGAGAAGGCCGCAGGGCTTCTTGTCCATTGGTTGGGCGGTGTGAGCATCCCCATGTTAGGCATGCCCATCACGCTGATCGGCGGCAGGCCAGTCATACTACCCATACACGCTCCCCCCACTCCTCGGTCATGTGCAGAACAACCAGTCCCAAACGCGACATTAGAGCTTCGCTCCCATTCTTCACTCACCATTTGCATCGCGCGCTGGGCAACCGCCGTCCGGTATGCACATCGCACGATAAGAAGAGCACGCTGACATACAGCGAGGCACGCAGGATCATTGCTAAACCGAGGTGGAGGTCATGGCACTGGCCTTCGACTGCTGCCGAGGTACCCAGCCCGGTTCCATCGTCGCATAGACACCAAACTTGTAGTGGCAATCGAGATATGACAAGCAACATGGACTGCCCTTGGCAAAGGAGGGTTTCGTCCAGTTGGTTGCTTACCTCGTAGTCAGAACAAGGTCACCTTGATGGAATCCGAACAAGAATAGACGCCAAAGACACGAGGCACCTGGGTAAACAGACCATATTGAGAATAACAACTTTTCACACCACGAGTAAACTGACTTGTTCGTTGATATTTCGACACCGACAATTGTGTACATTACTGAAAATGTAAATGTCGTCGACGAATACTGGTGTGTGGCAGCTCCTCAGAGGGATTGTAACAACGCTGACCATTCAGTAAGACCGAACAATAGTCCTTGACACCAGCCACAATACAGGGGTGTGGGTGGTCGCATTCCACCCCGACGGACTGCATGTTTTGGGCGGGGGTAACAATGGGATTCGCCGATGGCGACTTGCAGATGGTGAAGCGGTCGGGAAGCAAACGGGAATGGCGTTGCACGCCATATCGGTGTCGAGGAACCGGATAGCGTGTGGGTGTTTCGAGGGGGCAAGTGTGTGGGATGAAGAGATGAACGAAAAGATTGTTGAGGTGGAGGACACATCTGCGGTGTATGCCATCGACATCTCCTCTGATTCGACCAGGCTTGCGACCGGGACCAGATTGGGTGACAACGCAGCGAGTGTTTGGGACATCGCCACAGGGCAGAGACTCGTTGGCCCGCTCAAACACGACAATGATGTTATCGGAATCAAATTCTGTCCAAATGGCGAGCGGCTCACCACTGCCTGCCATGGGGGGTCCATTCGCATCTTCAACAGTCACAACGGCGACGAGCTTGTCACAATCAAGACCATCTGAGTCTTACCTTCATACTCTGTAGTCACTCCGCTTGCGTGGTCAAGCGACGGCCAACAAATTTTCTCCACATCTGGGGACAGCAAAGTCAGGTCTTTCGATGTGTCCACTGGGTCCCAGCTCGCTGAATCATCAATTCTCTATCATGGTGCTAATGGCATCCGTTATATCGCCCTCGCCGCCAATGGCAAATTCATTACCACATTCGGAGAGCATTCAATCTTCTTTCTGGATACATCAACCCTGACTCGGATTGACTCTGTCATCGAGGACAGCGAACAGTTGAGCTCCATTGCCATCTCCCCAGACAGTCGCTATCTTGCGACTGGACGAGTTGATGGGAAAATTGTCGTTTGTGATCTCCACAACATTCTCCCAGAGTCATATGGTCCTTTTGATGTAAGTATTTGTGCCTTCATTGTCTTGGCTCATTCTGTCATCAAACCTGCTGCGCTGATTCGATTGCATTTGCATACCTATAACAGGAAGATCTTGAGAAATCCAACCTAGTCAAATCCGAAGCCAACGATGGTAATCTTCTCAATGTATGAGTTCGTTCATTTCAACATCGCGGCGAGTGCTCACGACACGATGGCATAGGTCGAGGTGCGCCGAGCACGCCAGCTCTTGAATTTGACTTTGACGAGGTTCGTGACCACTTCGTTCTTCTCTTATTTCCGTGTTAACTCTGCTGCAGCCACCGTCCCCAGCTTCCTCCGCCCATCCCCAGGAGGATGAGGTACAGCAATTCGGCCCATCGGATGTCCAACCAGTAAGCTCCACTCCACAAGGATGTTCGGGACAAAACTTTGACAATATCAAGTCACACCAGGGCCGTTCGATATTCAAAAGGTTGCTACGGAGGAAGGGTCGTCAGGATTCCGCGTCACATCAGCCTACTGATCGTCAATCTCCGTCCGGCTCACCACCGAGACTGGATGCCACAAGGGAGAGACCTTCGCGGATGGCCGCAGCTCGACCTGATAAAGCAAGTGCTGTTCATTTCAGATGCGGTGCGTCTAACATATCATCTTAGCGATCGGTTGCAGTAAACCCCACAAGGCCGCGGGTTGGTTGTTCCTCGGATCCATATGTAGGCACTCTTCACATGTTTACAGGGTAAATCGCGTCGCAAGGCCGCTGTTCTCAACCACCCGAACGAAGGTGCTTCCCGTAGCGAACGAGGTGTTGCGGATACAAGGGCAGCGGACTCCGTACGTCTTTTCTGGTACGTGGATTCATCATGACAGCTCATGGTTCTATTAGGTGCAACAACCGACTCGACCCGCAACCGGGAGAGTCCATGTAACAGTGGGCATTACTTTTCGTCTACCTACGTTGTTATACTCACAGTAGACCAGCATCAGCATGAAACCGGCAACTCTACCATTGCCCTCACGCTTCCCACGTGGATGTTGTGTTTTCGCCCTGGTGCACATGATGAGACACATTAATCCAAATGATTCATTTAGATACTGTTCTCAATCACAACGACGTGGACATCGATCGTGCAGTTCTTTCAGTTCGTAGCATTAGTACGAATCCTGATAAGCCCATCCATGCTTGAGCTCGCTAGGATGTTCAGTCAATGGTCATTGATAAAGCTTGTACACATGGGTTGGATGACAGTACTTACTGTCTGATTGCTTGAAGCTGTTGGAAATCCAAAGAATAAGACATCACACTTCGCTCTCTACGTCTTGATTTTCGCATACCGACACCGCGTGCACATCATGATTCTCGCCGCCGCGACAGCGCTCGCCACACTCACCCATTTAATAATACTTTCCTTTCTCGCCGTATTATTTCACACCCACATTTCTATATCCCCATGGGCTTGGCCCGCTTGCTTCGGATCCACACAGGCCTATTGTTAAATTGGGGTAGAATATGTTGGGCGCGATATGTCACGAGTCGGTCTAACACGAATTGTATACTTGTCGTGGCAACCGAGATATCCTGGGAAAAGGAGGTTATGTCGGTGTTGGTTGCTTACTTCGTCGTCGCAGCAAGGCCGCCTAACGGAATGTAAGAATAGACGCCAAAGATACCAGGCACCTGGGTAAACAGACCATGAGAATTAGGGTACGTGTTTATACAGCAACTTTGCACACCCCGAGTAAACCGAAACATTTTTGCTCCTGGCATTTCAACACGAACAATTGTGTACCATTGCTGAGGATGTCGTCGTCAAATACTGGTGTGTGGCAGCTCTGAGGAGGGATTATAACAACACTGACCATCCAATAAGACCAAATAATAGTCCTTGACACCGGCCACGTTGAATGGGTATGGGCGATCGCATTCCACCCCGACGGACTGCATGTTTTGGGCGGGGGTGACAATGGGATTCACCGATGGCGACTTGCAGATGGTCAAGGGGTCGGGAAGCAGACGGGAATGACGTTGCGCGCCATTTCGGTGTCGAGGAACTGGGTAGCCTGTGGGAGTCTTCATGGGGCAAGCGTGTGGGATGAAGAGATGAATGAAAAGGTCATTGAGGTGGAGGGTTCCAGTGCAGTGTTTGCCATCGACATCTCCCCTGATCCAACCAGGTTCGCGACTGGGACTACATACGGGAACAAGCAAGCAAATATCTGGAGCATCACCCCAGGGCGGAGACTCGTTGGCCCGGTCAAACACTACAACAATGTCATCGGAATCAAATTCTCTCCAGATGGCGAGCAGGTCGCCACTGCCTGCGGCTTGGACCGGGGCTTGATTTGCATTTTCGACAGTCACAACGGCGACGAGCTCATCACAATCAAGACAGCCTTATCCTCACGATTCTTGGCCACTCCTCTTGCATGGTCAAGAGATGGCCAACATATTTTCTCCACGTCCGCAGACAGCAAAGTCAGGTCTTTCGACGTCTTCACTGGGTCCCTGCGCGCTGAATCATCAGCTCTTCATGATAATACTAATACCGTCCACTCTATCGCCCTAGCCGCCAACGGCAAATTCATCGCTACTTATGCATTGCGTTCAATCTTCTTTCTGGACACATTGACACTGGCTCAAATTGGCCCTGTTATTGAGGACAGCAAACCAATAGTGTCCATTGCTGTGTCCCTGGATAATTCCTACATTGCGACTGGACGAACTGATGGTAAAATTGTCATTCGTCATCTCCACAACATTCTCCCGGAGTCATATGGTCCTTTCCATGTAAGTATTTGTGCCTCCATAGTCCTGGCATGTCAGACAAGCCTTTGCATTCACAAAATACATCAGGTATCTACTCCCAAGGAAGGTCAACAAGACCAGCAAAGTGTCCATGATGACAACAAACTGCCCGGCTCAACTCTGGTATGAGTTTCTCATTTGGCCGTCAAATATGATGTACTGATTTGGTTGCGTATGTACAACAGGAAGATTCTGGGAAATCTGACCCAGTCGAATCCGAGGGACACAACGAACACGACGGACGTGATCTCCTGGATGTATGAGTTCGTTCGTTTCAACCTCGAAGTGAGTGCTCATGATGGCATAGGTCGAAGTGCCGTCGAACACGTCAGTCCTTCAATTTGACTTTGACGAGGTTCGTGATCACTTCGTTCTTCTCTTGTTTCCGTATTAACTCCACCGCAGCCACCATCCCCAGCTTCCTCCCCTCCTCTCCGGCACGTCAGGGTCGTTCGATATTCAAAAGGTTGCTACGGAGGAAGAGTCACGATGATTCCGTTTCACATCAGCCTGACGGACGTTCCGGAAAGTCGTGCCAGCCTACCGATTGTCAATCTCCTTCCGGCTCAACACCGAGACTGGATGCTACTAGGGAGGGACCTTCACGCATGGCTGCAGCTCGACCTGATAAAGTAAGTGTTGTTCATTTCGACTGCGGTGTGTCTAACATATGATTTTAGCGATCAGTTGCAACAAACCCCACAAGGCCGAAAGTTGGTTGTTCCTCGGATGCGTTTTCAGGGACTTATCACACATCACAGCATAAATCGCGTCGCAAGGCCGCCGCCCCCAAGCGTCCGAAGCAAGATACTTCTCATGGCGGACAAAGTGCGGCGGATCTAGGGACAACAGACCCTGTGTGTCCTTTTCTTGTGATGTGGACCTCGTCATGGCAACTCACGTCATACTAGGTGCAACAACCAAACGATCCATCTCAACCCTCAGCCGACAGGGTCCATGTAATGGTGCGCGTGATTTCCTTTAGCTTACATCGTGACACTTATAGTGGATTAGCATCAAGACGGATCACGCAATGCCACCATTTCGATCCGATTTTCGATCAATTTACCCAAATGGATGCTGTGTATTCGCTCAGGTGCACATGATGAGACGCATTGACATCTCCAAGGTGACCCAGCACAACACGCGTGTATACTACTCTGAATGACAAGGCATGGACACCGGACGTGCAGTGTTTCTGACTTCAGGGCACTTTGTAGTATCAGTATCAACACTGATAAGCCTGCTCGTGATCGAGCTCGCCAAGATGTTTACTGAATGGTCGTTGATGGAGCCTGTACATACGCGGAGGTTGGAGGAGAGTGTCTAGTCAATCAAAGCTGCTGCAAGCCTACAGAATGTCTACGAGGATCGAGGATGTGCGCCTAGTAGGATATCGTGCAAGCCAACTTTTGACATGGACGCCAACGTCTTCATGCTCGATTTCTTGCACAGGATTAACATCGGGGCCAAGGTGGTACGTATGCCCTAGGAGATGACTACATGACATCCCTATCCGGCAGGGGATGCTCTGTCTCGATACCACATCACACATGCAGACAAAGGGTCGTGTAGGCAACGGGCCACGTACCACCGGCATATGAGATAGCATGAGCGTGAACTCACAATCGAGTGTAAGACTATCGTTATCGCCATCTTCTATTTTCGAGCTGCTGTGCGCCTCTCGTCAAAAGTCGTTCCTGGGCAACATCCCGTCACACTATGCCTATGCCGTCGTAGTCGTCAGTAACAAAAGTTTTGGCGAGAAACGAAACACACAACCGGTCTCTGAAACTAGCTGTCAGTTTCGATACCCAAACGAATCACGGTCCACGACGGTTCATCAAAGCCAGTGGATGATAACACACTAAGACAGGCCCAAAGTCACGCATTCGCGGGGATACACGTTAATCGAGACTCGATGCGGTAGCACGCTTCGATCATAGTCTTACACACCGGGGCAGCCTGTCGAAGGGCGTTGCATTCTGCGCCAAACGTGTCGTCATAGACGGCATAAGGACCCTCGCAGACGTATTCGACGATCGAGGGCATTTGCGTCGTTGGATCTACGAAGTCCGTTTCCAATCATGATCGATGCTATGTAGATGGACGGGTACGAGCCCCTGCCCCTCTCCCAGCCTTTGTCCCGGCGCACTTTGGGGGATCGCCTTGTTCCATTCGTTAATCTCTGTTGCGATATGTGGGATATACCTTCCCGCGTAGCTCGCTCCTGCGACATGGAGCGGCAAGTGGGCGTACTGTGGGAAGCGCCGCAGGAACAACTGGAAGAACGCGTAGACATCTTGAGAGGCAGCGGGCGAGGTGGAGACAGAGGACCTATCGGTGGCGTAGCTGTAACCCCACACCGATAGGTTGGTCTACAAACAGGAGACTCGCGCGTGTGTTCCAGCTGTAGGGATCGTGAACGGTGGTGCTGCCACCCTGAGTGATGAGGCAGGGTCCGAGCTCGAAGAGAAGACCGAGAGAAGAGCTGCAGCCTGGTCCACCGCTGAGCCACAGGACGAAAGGATTCGAAGAACCTGGGGTAGATGGTTGGACGGAAGAGACCAGGAATGAACGTGTCGTGAGTACCAGAAGAACATATGTCTGCCGTCGGTGATGTTACGGCATTGCTGAACAGAAGGGTCACGGAGCGTAGGTTCCTTTAAGCCTTAGAGTCACCTGCAGATGGACCGTATTTATAGGATTCAGAGAGCCAGTAAACGTGGTACCCACGGAAGATGGGACTCCATTATCCCTCGACGTCCGAGTCCTTCAGTCACTCGCTGGCAAATTTGGGTTCGCTGCCACTAGCGGGCATTGAACATTTTTGCTTTGCGACGTCGATGCCCCTCCAACCTGCTTCCACCAACAAACTCCCCCAAGTCGTTCGTCGAACACGTTCCGCAGTGTGCAAATGTAGATTCGAGGTCCTCCATCTCCCCGTGGGCGATGAATGGCCTTGTATCCACGCTAGCGTAGCGTTCATTGCCAAGTTGGTTTGTTTTTCTTTTTTTTCTTTTTTTCTTTTTCCCCCCAGAATTTTCGGCGCTCGGAACTCGCTGAAGACCTCTTTTTATACTTTTGCATGATCAGTATAGGTTCGGTCCGAGACACGTCGTGATCTACGAGACGGACGCCGTTTGCGCTCTCTCTCATCGGTACTATGTATGTAGTGGGAAAGGGGAGCCATGTGGTTCGAGGCCCCCGGTGTAACTTGGGGAGGTCGTGTATCTCCTCTCTCCATGCTTTCCTCTGGGTTATCTGCGACTCGTGTCAGGACTAGAGAAGGGTCGATTGAAGTGCCATGCTATCGAGTGGGGCGTCTGGAGATGGCCGTGCGTGGATGATGAGTATCCAGCGGAACACCTCGTAAGTCGAGCTTATCTCTCTCATCGTTCCCCTGTTCGTGTGTACTAACGCGATCTGCGCGTCGTGTCAATTCGTCCATGAACATAGCGGGTCGTAGAACGGTATCATCGTCAGTTGGGGGGGGGTATGGAACGTACAGATATTCAAGTTGGTCGACAAATTTAATAATTGGAGCCATGCATCCCTCGATGCCCGCCACTGTATGATTCCGTCAGCTCTTTCCCTTTGCTTATTATGATAGGTTCTTTGATAATACAATTAGTGAGATCCAGCTCTTGATGGAAAAAAAAAGTGCAACATGCATGATCCACCAACCCGCCGTATCACTGCTGCTCACTCCATGTCCACCCCCCGAAGCAACATAGAGATCCCGAACCTCAGCTCTGCCTCCAAGCAACTCTCTCCCACCCACACACGGCTCACTAATTCGAATTCACGACAATCCATCTTATCGAACAGCCGGGGGGAGAGAGGGACGAACGTGTCTCTATACCAGCCCCATGTACCGTCAGCGTCCAGAATCGTGCGCCAAAATCGGTCAATGTGTATGCCGGCTGCGAGGTTCACGTTGGGTAGTCCACTAGAGCTTGTGACCCAACCGGGCGAGGCACCTGTGTAGGCCGTTTGGAGGACAGGCGGTCTGGCATACCGTGATCTGACGGGGTTCGTCTTGCAGTCCATTTCGATGCGGGGGGTATCCGGGAGGGAAACACCGTCGTACGGATGAGTAGTACATCGGAGGTAGAGTCTGCACCTGAACAAGTGATACGCGCTGTGATGGAATGGCATAACACCTTTCGTCAGTCCGCCAGCTTGGTAGTAATAGCTAAAGAATGAAAACACCGACGCTTGTAGTCCATCCCAGATGGTCACGTCTGACTCGGACGGCCGGATATCGAGTTGGACGTCTTTGACGCTAGCCTTGGGAGTTAGTGGAGACTGGAACGCGACGCCTAGTCCGAGATTGAGACTTCCAGTGAGAAAACCACAGTCTTCCCAAAGTTGTGCATCTTTAATCAGTGGCTTATCGACCAGGGGATCGGACTCGCAGCCCACGGGTGTGAACAGCAAATCCCGTTCGGAGGGAACGCCGCTATGGAGGCTATCAGCGATGGCCAGAACGCTCTCCTCTTCAGAACTATGCGACGTGTCTCGCAGTGGAGCAGTGGCTTTTCGTCTATGCTTCGTCGCCTTGCTTGCTGGCGGGGCTCTTGAATCAGATGCCAAGCTTTTGGGAACATCGTGCGCCGACCCGTGCTTCTTTTTCTTCCTTTCGGACTTGATTTTTAAGTTGTCAGCTATCTCATTGATGCATCGACGAACGCCTTTGTGGCTCGAAGGGCGGATGGTGTCGATGGATGCGTACGATATAGTCCTGCGCAGTGTGCGAGAGCTATCTGGAAGTGGTGTTTTCGGACGTGGAGTGTCGTGTGGTAGATCGTCATGCTTGGATGTGGCATGAAGGGCGTCGCGCGGTACGTCGAATGCATCGTACATGTTGTAAATGATGCGTGCCAACCTGCGTGTAAAAGACGTGCGAGGGCGATGGAAGTGATACGTCAATGCGGAGAGTTGAGGAGTCTCCCGGTTTTATGGATATTTTGTCCCATTGTGAACCACAGTGGCGGTGCTGGCACGCTTTGATGTGGAGAGTGGCTACAAGTTGGGGTCGTTGGATAATGATGTGCACGTCGGACTGCCGCTGATCTTACAGGATGATGACTACCATCAATGGGATGCATGGAGGAGAATAGGCACCGTACCTCTGATGGCTGGCAGCGTTTATGTATTCCATGATAGCGAACGCGTCGAGGGCAACGTGCTATATGCGGTGAATGACCTGAAGAGGAAAGTTATAGGTTTTATCCTCCACGTTGTGTAGCACTACGGTGGCCACCTTACTGCGGTGCTTGATACCGAAAGCATTTCTGGTCGAACCCACCGTTATCAGATGCATGCAGCTGACCATCTGACTCACCTGTGAGTAATCTTGGAACGGATGGCTCGAAATACATCGACGAGCACATGAAGACCCTGGCTCGTGTTTGTGCATGTTTCGGTCCATTTTGCCGAATTGCAGGAACGTTTTTTTTTTACTGTGGGACATCCGGAACCCGACATGGTACATATCCTGCATTTGGCTTCCCGAGCGGGGCAGCGATACACATCAGCACTCGTTCGATCAATGTCCTCCAAAGCCTACATCGTCCCGCTCGACCCAACGAACCCCGGCCAAAATGCTGCCCCCGCTACCTTGTGGGGGACCCTCCCACCCTCAAAGAAACCCGCAAAAGTAGGCACATCCCACCTCTTTTATGGTGCAAGCGGCGGAACGGATGTCACTGCACTCGTGTCCCTTGGTGAAGCATTCGGGACCAAAAAGGACGATGCACGTCGTGAGATCGTCCGAAAGGCTGTCGGCAGTGGTGTGAAAAGCATCAAGGCTCTCGGAGAAGGCATTTCCGAAGCGATCATCGACACTTCTACTGATCCTCATGCAGCAGGCGAGTTCATCGATGCCTCGTACATCGACTCCATCTCATAGAAAACAGCCGTCGCTGCCCACTTGGCACTGTATGACTTCACTCTCAAGACGTCCCCACCCTCTCCTTTCGATCCCCGCAAGAAGGAACCTGCTCCGGAGAAGCCAAAGCTCTTACCCATTTCCAAATCAGCAGATTGGGATCGTGGTGTAGTCTATGCCAATGCTCAGAACTTTGCTCGCACTGTAAGTCCACAGTTCTCAGTGCCTTCGTCGCACTCATCTGATCTCTCCCAGCTCATGGAGTTGCCTGCGAACATCTTGACACCCACGGTAAGTACGAGTATAGTTTTTCGAAGCTCATCGTAATAATATACTCAGGCTTTCACCGAACGGGCTCAAGAAGCTTTCGGGGGCCTCGCAAACGTGGAGGTCATCGTCCATGACGAAGGTACGAAATATATACCGTAATTAATTCAAAATTAAATTTTCATTAGCCTGGGCTGCTGAAAAGGGAATGGTAGGTCTTACCAACCAGGTTCTGAGTGGATGATTTTGTTCATGCCGTTGTAGCGAACATTCCTTTCCGTGACCAAGGGTACCAATGAGCCTGCCAAGTTCCTTGAAATGTACACGTCCCATCGTCGATCCATGGTTCCTCTCTGACCTTTTCTAGACACTACAACGGGGCTCCTAATGCCAATGACAGGCCACTTGCCCTCGTTGGCAAAGGTATCACATTCGACTCTGGAGGAATCAGCCTCAAGCCTGGTGCAGTACGTCGTTATACTCAATCTCTCGATCAAGCATAACGTATTGCGCGCTCAGGGAATGAAAGAGATGCGGGCTGACATGGGTAAGATCTCCATGAAAGGCTGACAGTAAAACTCAAAATTCGATTGCAATAGGTGGTGCCGCTGCCGTTCTCGCGTCCACGTTGGCGATCGCTCAACTCAAGCTGCCGTACGTCGTTTCGGTGCAAGTTGTTCCATCGCGCTTCGTTAAGTGTATCCTTTTTTTCTTGTAGGATCAACGTGGTTGCGCTTGCCCCTCTCTGCGAAAACCTGCCAGGTCCGAGTGCGAATAAGCCAGGTGATATGTCAGTGGTGTTTCCTGCGCACAAGTATCATCGATTGATCTGCTGTATGCTTTGCTTTAGAGTCTATGCAATGAATGGCAAATCCGTCGAGATCGATAACACTGATGCTGAAGGCAGATTGATTCTCGCGGGTGAGACATCTCGTCAATGAATGATTGAATTGGTAACGCCTAATCCATCCATCCATCCAAGATGCACTTTACTATGCATCAACGCAATTCAGCGCACACACTGTCATTGATGTCGCAACGTTGACTGGGTAGGTTCATGTTCCGTGTTTGAGCTGAGTGAAAAGACAAAGTTATTTCACAGAGCCATGCAGGTTGCGGTTGGCGAACTTTACACCGGTGTATTCTCCGTACGTAGCTGCATCGACGACCTATGTCAGGGGCACGATTACTGACCTGTTGGGCGCCTCTAGACATCAGATGAACTTTGGCAAAGACTCCATACTGCTGGCGAATCAGAGTACGACCGCTTCTGGCGTATGCCCCTAGATGAGGACTACGGTCCACAGATCTATTCCTCTAACGCTGACCTTTGCAACGTGCGTCGCCATCATGCATATCTTGTCTGGTCCATCTAACAAGCTTTTCTTTTCTAAGCTGGGTGGCAAGCCTGGTGGATCATGCACAGCTGCGCTCTTCCTCAAAGCGTTCGTTGACGGAATCGAGGCTAAGGAAGGCGAAGAACAGCCTACCGTGCAATGGGCACATCTTGACATCGCAGGTGCGATGGAGGTACGTGACAATACGACATCAAAGTTTATTTTAGAAAGTGCTGACATGTGTGAACGCACGGCAGTACACCCGATCTCTCCCATACCAAGAAAAGGGTATGACAGGTCGTCCTGTTCGGTGAACCTTCTTTGTTCCAAGGGGAGTGCGTGTGTGATTTACTGATGGGTGTTATCCAACTTTAGGGCATTGATCGAGTATGCGAGGCGTTTATCCGGGCAAGCGTGAACGTAATCGGACAGACAGCAATGAGATGACGATCTATGGGTGTCGATTCAATTTACTGGCATGTAGTGTGATATCGGACAGTTGGCTTGTCGGTTGGTGACCATGATACGACCGCATGGATGATGAGTGATGCTGGCCAGGGGTGTAGTAGCTCCGGAGTAGTGGGTCAACCAGCGGGGGAAATGCTTCCTCCCGGTTTCGATCTGATATTGCGTGGTCCAGGTCTAGACTACGCTGCGGGGGATATCGAACATAGGTTCGGATCCTGTTGTAGAGTGCTGCGCGGCTTCTTTGCCACGGGGCATGATCCTGTGGACGGAGCTGCTTGTGTGATCTCATCGATCATCGATCATCCCGACTGCACGAACATCGGGGGCATGCGCGCGAGGTGGGTGGCGACGGAAGGGTCTGAATCACTTCAATAAAAGTTGAAGTCTGTGAGTCCGTGACGGTGTGATCGACATTTGACACTTCCTGCTTGTACCTCTCGGACTCTGGGCGGACATGGATGATCGATGATCGATGGCGAGTCGGTCTGAATCGGTCATTGAAATATGTGATACATTGAGGCTTATTTTATCTTTTACCGTAAACAGGGCGAACGATGAAATGGTATACGTAATCGCAAAACTGAAAAGTGGCCCACGTTAACTGACAGCGACGATAGGCGTGTCGTCGAGCGGAGCTGTCTCATTTACCGTACATAGTGGGCACTCAATTTCAGGGCCCAGGAGCGATAGAAGAGCGGAAACCCCGAAAAACATATACCGAGCCAGTCGCAGCTGTGGAACGACCGATTCGTAGATATCGATATCGGCATCACCAACCCCCCCCAGTGGCAAGCAGCGTGGAATGGGAGTTTCACCAGGATCAAAAGAGGTTATTTTTTTTTCTGATTCGCACACTTCCAGAAGCTTTGCTTTTCGATGGGCGGGTGGAATACCCTGACGACTCTTTTACAGCCTCCGAACGTGGACCAACCGTAAGAGCATACGTCGCACATGGTGTAACCACCCGCCAACAAGTGGGAGCAACGGTCGACGCATGCGACCTGCCCTAAACCAGCACTATGCGACAGTAAAACGTGCAGGAACTGTTCCAGACTCGCACTATCGTCCCCCTGGGTCGTTCGTCGTACTCTATTCTGCAGGAGTCTACCGCAAGTCCCAGAGCGACGTGGGGGCTCAGCTGGAGCTCGCCCCATGGTGCTTCGTGCTTCGAGCTCTCGCGTGCGGATGCCGTCAAGGCGCTGTACCAGATGTGGCCGCCAGACATCGTGCTCGTTTCCGGTCGCGGTTCACGTGCGTTTCCTGTTCCCTTGACCTTGACGTCGACGTGACGTGAAACTGGAACCTGTGCGCTGGGGTGGGCGATGAACAGATTCTCCGCGTCGTCAAGATCGAAAAGAGGGACGACGGACATCAGGCAACTCCTCGTCCCAGGCTTCCTCTCCCACACCGCGTTGGGAAGGCAAAATCGACCACTGTTCAAATAAAACTCTGTCACCTCAAATGAACAGGAAACGAGTATGTTCGAGAAGAGCAGTCTTGAGCGCCGCCCGATGCTCGACTCTGCACTCTATCAGCGGCAAGACACCTTTCGTGTCGACCCTCCTGCAAGCCAGCTCCACGCCAAACCCTACCCGCCCCCGAGCGATCCGCATGAAGATGCAAAAGTGACGCTTCTCCGGTAAAATACAACCCATGTCAGGACCCCCGTTGTAGGAGGACCCATCGAATCGGAAATCTACCACACCGACCGCATAGAAATGTTCCAGGTCGAGTTCGGCTTGGGGATCACGTATAAACTGACCGACTATCCTCATGTTTCTTGCCAGGCTGGGGTCCTTTGGCTGAAGTACGTAGTGATGGACTGAAGGGATAACTTGCACTTGTATGACGAGTAGCTTGAGCTGGATACCACGCTTTTGGATGGCGTAATCGTGTTCACCGTATGGCTTGGCAACGACTGTTTGGTAGGACGCTGGTGAGGAAGGTAAGGCTAGGGAGAATCGGGAACATGGCCCAGCCCAAGCAAAGAAGCTGGGGTCACCAGAGCGCTGTGCGATGGCTTCGAGTAGTCTCTGGAACGCCCTTTCTCCCTCACCATATGCAATCGGCATCATAATGTCGAAGATCCCCAGAAGGGAGTAAGCGATATCTTCGATACGAGTGGTATTCCGTTTTGATGCCCACCGCATCTTCGTCGCCACCATGAGATGTGGTGACCTCAAATTAAAGTCTTGAATGTTGGTGGGGTAAATGTGAGTGACTTTACTGATGGCGTGAAGCATGAAGTCGCTGAGCTTGTCATTAGGAAAAGGAAAGTCGTCGTTTCCCTGCACATCCTTCGCCCTCGGACAGACCGGACGCCAGTCCTTGCCGTACATTCGGAGTCTTTCTGGCGCTAGAAGTTCCTGTAGCGTCCACCCCCTCGTAAACCAGGGTTCCTGAGGGAAGTCCTTGACAGAGGAAGACTTGGCCAGATACACGATGCACACGAATGCATCCCTATACCACCGATACATCGACCGGATCGCCTCCTCCAATTCAGAGCTGCTCTCCTTGTTGATACAGCACGTGTCTGACCAAACGTACTCGCAGCCATACTGCTTTGCCTCTTCGCAGAAACGCTGGAGTTTCTGGTATCCCAAGCACTTTGGAGTAGGCCGTCGGCCATGAACCTTGCTCGACATATCCCTGAACTCTGGCTCTTCTTCGCCCCAACGATGCGAGAATATCGCGTATTTGAGGAGTCGCTTGATGTTGTCCTATTTTACGATCACCATCCATATCAGGATCCCGAGAGCACGAACGTGAAACACGCCACATAGCAACCTTGTAATTTTTCGTCAACTGTGCTTCGCCAGCGTGCTCCATCGTGCGCCTCGCCTTCCTCAAGTCGATGTTGAGGGTGTCTAGGGCCAGAGGCCTGAAGATCTTCCAGAGCTCTCCTCGGTTGTAGAGTCTCATATCGCTGATGCGGACGAGGTATTGCGGTAGATCGTTGAAGATACAGTCGTCGTAACATGCGAGGTGCAGTTTGTGCAGCGACGATTTCGACAAGAGGTCATCGATGTCCTCTGATGCAGCGATTTCGGAGCCGAAAGGCGATTCTTCTGATAGGAAATGGGAGGGGTGCGATGGTGGTCGTGGAGGGGTATCGTCGAGCAGCCTATGATTCATGAGTACGGGGTGCGTACTACGAGTGGGGTGAGCTGTGAGAAACTCGTCTCGTCATAGGGTACCTGGGCTGCTTTCCCACTGGCCAGGGTTTGTAGAGCGAAGTTGCAAGTCAGTGGTGGGCACGAGTCGAGGGCAGATCATTATCATCTCGTTGCAACTTACATCGCGAGCTTTCAAGTCTTCATCCGGAGAGTACAGACAACGTATGTATATAAACTTGCGGAGAAACTGAACACTCGAATCGAATCTGCAACTAAGCTACTCGCTGCCGCTGCCGATCGACCGCACGGCCAAAAGATCCGCCCATCCCGCGCCCAACCCTTCCCAAACGTCCCACTTCCGACCACCAAGCCACCTTGCGATGCGTTGTCGATCGCGCCGCTCTTGTGCTTCTGCATCAACCTCGAGGTCTTCGAGTACCCCCTCCCCAGCATCCCCGCCCTCCCCATCCCTCCTGCCAAACGCCAACACAGCCCACCCAATCACGATCATTCCCGGCGGTCGCTGCTCCCCCACATTCGCTAGCGCATTCTCCACATCCTCGAGGGTCGACACGAGTACCCTCTGATCTGGCATCGAGCCGCGCTCAATGATCGCGATCGGAGTATACGCCGGGTAGGCAGGGCCATCCCGTCGTCCCCCGTGCTCAGTCGCCACTAGTGCGCGTACGACCTCGCTGAGCCGCGCGACTCCCATGAGCACGAGTACGGTACGCGCGCGGTCGTATCCAGGGAGAGAGACTGCCTTGCCTTGGCGACCAACTCCAGTGCAGACGACAAAGGACTCGGCAACGCCACGGTGCGTTACTGGGATTCCGGCACATGTGGGTGCAGCGAGCGCAGAGGAGAGCCCTGGAAGGATGAGTGGGGCGAAGCCGTGTGCACGGAAGTAGGCGAGCTCCTCGCCAGCGCGGGCATATACAATGGGATCGCCTTGTTTCAGCTGGATTGTACGCATGTAGTATGTCGAATGGAGAGAGGGTTGCGATTGAGAAACATGTATGTTAGCACACCAGACCAAAGGATTATCGCAGTGTGAACAACACGCACCCTGACAACAGTCAGGCCGCGCTTAGCAGCCTCTACGGCTGCTTCCATCATTTCCATCTGTGCACCGTCCGCGTTCCCGGGGAACTTCCGCGCAATACGCACCTCGACGTGCGGCGGGATGAGCTCGAGGACAGGCGCTGGAACAAGTTTATCAGAAAGCACGATGTCGGCATGTTTCGTCAGTGCCTTGTGCGTCGCGAGTGTGAGAAGAGAGGGGTGTCCTGGCCCAGATCCAGCGAGGAGAATGCGACCTTTGGTTTGTTTGGGAACGGGACGGTCAAGGTCGAACCCGTGCTGTGACTTCTTGTCCGTCGAGAGGCTGGAGATGGTTCCTTCGTGTGCGACCTCTCCGTCCAGAACTACTTTCATCTCGCGTTCCGTCATCGCCGCAAGCCGCGAGATGGGCCAGTACTCGCTAACCTGCACGACCCATCTCATCTGTCGTCTGGCAGCCTCGACACTGCTTTCCTCCGATGTGGCGACACCTAGTGCTCTAATGGGGACCGGACGGTTTGGAGTCGTTACGGTGCCATCCTCGCCTTCTTCACCACCTGCTGGGGCTTCATTCTCCTTGGCTAATTTCTTTGACATCTTTCTAAGCTGTCCGACTTTGGTCACCGCGGCTCCGACGTCCTTGGATAACCCAGCAACAATTTCCCTGCGTACTCGCCCCGCGAGCCTACATCCTTCTCCATTCGTGGTTACGCCGATTTGTAGGGGGCTCTTGGACGACGAAGTGGGGTCTACGAAGCGATGCGTTGCTGTAAAAGAGAAGTCGCAGAGTTCTGACATGTCAGCAACGTTGATGGGAATACGGTGAGCGCGGCATAACCTCGCGAGATGGGTTGCTCGGAGGCGTGCGACGGAGACGAAAGGCGAGGTTGAGGTAGTGTCGGTGACACATACCAGAGATACGGGGGTATTCGCAAGATAGTGATCCAAGGCTGCCATATTCCGGCTTATTTGTAAGGTGTCGATATCTGGAGAACTTGCGGAGGACGTAGGAGCGGGGAGATGGTCCCAGTCGATCACCTCTAGCTGGCCGTGCTCTGCCCTCCACCGGAGCTCCTCGCAGACTGCCCCAAGACCGCCGTTCATGAGGACTTTGACGACAGCGTCTGCTTCGAGGGAGGCATAAGCTCTGCTTGCTGCTAGCGCGTCACCACCAACGATGAGAACGGACTTGGTTTGCATCCTGAACGAGAGGAGGAGAGATGCCGCGCCTGTAGGTGGTGGAAATGGATCCATCTCGATCGTTATCGCTGTCGACGCGGCTTGTGAAAGAAACCCATTTTTCCCACTTTCTAAGTACCCCCACGAAAGTTCTAAGCAAAGCGTGATTATGAGCAATGAATGTATTACGTCAGCGGGACGAGGGCCATGAGAATGAATATCAGCACTCGCTTGGAGCTGCACCGAGTCCATGCAGCTCGTCGATAACGTTACCGTGAGCGATCTCTATGATATAGTCTCTATAATATGCAACATTGACACGACATTGCTTCAGTTTCTCAAACAACTCACTGCGTTGTTTGAGTCAACAAAAGACAAGGGGACGATATGGCTGACACACAAGCGATGTGCGTCGACTTACTTTTTATTCGTTCTCCCTTTCAAAAGCTCATCACTGCGTACGTAGTGACTCATGATGGAGAAGATACCAAGATGGACGATGCAGACTCGGATAGCGAAAAAGAGTACCTGTGTCTGATCCGTGTCACGGATGGCAAAAATGCCAACTTTTCTACACACGTGAGTCCCTCCTCATCGCGCTCCAGCTCATCCTGATCCCCACAACCATCGATGCCTTCCCCCTCTTCCTCTTTCCGTGCCCTATCCCTCATAATCACGATCACGATCACGCGACATGATTTCGCCAGGTCTCCTTCTCCGATCTCCAAAAATTCCACACCGCTTACGGTAGCCTCCTGAAAGCGTGCTTCGCGACGCTCCGCAAGCGCGACAAAAAACGCGAAAAACAGCGTGCAGAACAGTTGGCAAAACGAAAGCAGCGCATGGCGGAGCCTGTCGTCGTCGATGGGCCCAAGCGCGGGAACGGCCGGCGGAAGCGGCAGAGGAAGGTGAAGGCGGCGATAAGACAGGAGCAGGCAAAGGAGCGGGTGGCGAAACGTGAGGAGGAGAGAGCGAAGGCGCAGATATCGGTATTGTGATCAGAACTTGGGTGTGGGGGCACGTTGATCCTGCGGGCAGGGGTTGCCAGTGTAAGATCAGGATGATGTACATATGGCTCGCCGTGGTGACAATAGGTATTCCGTCGGCGTAACGTCGCTGCAAGCTCTGGGTATGGATTGACTTGATTGCCTCGGGAACACATATGATATCGACTATACAGTCTCAGCGGACTCCTCCTCGTCGAGGCATATCGAAGTCCAGTCCTTGTCATACAATCTCAGATTCCCTGGTGCCAAAAGCTCTTGCAAAATCCATCCCCTCGTAAACCAGGGCGGGCACTACATATCATACTCTGTCTGTGCGTGACAATCAGGTATGACACGTCACGTGTTTGCGTCCCGTGATCTGTGACGACTCGCGTACTTTGCCGATCCTCACCGCGGCGGTTGTAGGCCTCCTCTCAACAACGTTCTCCTCGCGCCCGTGATGCCCCCACGACGAACTTCCCGCACACGTACCTCGGACGCGCAACATACATCAGAAGGCTCGAGTTCAACACCCACCGATGCCACCACCGGCAAGCGGAAGCGCGGCCAGTCGGTCGCAGCAGCCGACACCGATACCGAGACAGAAAACGTGACTCGGTCGACGTCAAGGTCTAAGCCTCCATCATCGTCCCCGCGTACACGTGCCAAGCCTGCTTCCGCTGCGTCAGCATCAAAGGGACGCGCGAGTGTTGGCCCGGAGCGGACGAGGGGGCGCGGAGCATCTACGAGGACAAGAGGCGCAGGAAAGCTGACAGAGATCGTTGAGGTAGAGGAAAACTCAGACGTGGATACGGGGGGAGAGGTTGAAGAGCAGGAGCGCGACGACAATGTGGACGGATGTAGGCCCGAGGCACCTCCTGCTCGGAAGAAATCACGCAAGTCTGTCGACTCTGACGACGAGCATCAAGAAGAAGAGGAGCCGGTACGGCAGCCTTCAAGGAGGGGTAGATCCCGTCAGGTGGTCAAAGAGGAGGAAGAAATGGAGTCCCCTCCTCCACCAAAGACTCGACGTTCCTCTGCCAAGCCCCCATCCTCGAAAACGACAAAGACTACCCGCTCATCTCGTAAGCCTCGCAGGATCGAGAGCGATGTTGAGGAAGAAGAAGCAGGAGAACAAGAAAAGGAGGAAGATGAAGACGCGATCCCAATTTCTGACGACGAAGATGCCCTCCTAGTTCAGAGCGGTGGACGCAGTAAAACATCTTCTGGTAAACCCGCATCCAAGCAGTCGCAGCCCACTCGCAAATCGTCTTCCAAGCCCTCCAAGAATGCCAAAACATCAGAGCAAGAGGAGGACACAGTCCCTACGCCACGACCGCGCAAGTCAGCTCCTGTCACACCCCGTAAAGATCCCACACCCGAACAGCAAGCTACAGCACACGAAGAAGATGGCCTGGATGGCTTTGATCAGGTGTATCAAGCTTCTCCGCTCCGTGCAAAACGCCAGGATGCCAACAAAAATAGCTCACCAAGCCAGCCGTTCCGGACTCCAAAACGTGCGCCACCAGTGGAGGAAGAAGAAGAAAAATCACTCTTAGAACCGAGAGTCAAACCGCAGACTCACTTACAACCACCTCCGGTAGAAGAGGTCAAGGGGCCAAAGGTTCGATTGGTCATTCACAAAATGGTATTGGTCAACTTTAAGAGCTACGCGGGACGACAGGAGATCGGACCTTTCCACAAGGTGAGTATTGGGCATTCGAATCTGGGCCTTCATGCTGATCACGTCCGTGGTCAGTCTTTCTCGTCAATAGTTGGCCCCAATGGCTCAGGAAAATCGAACACGATCGACGCGCTGTTGTTTGTGTTCGGATACCGTGCATCAAAAATGCGTCAGGGTAAACTCTCAGAGTTGATCCACAACTCGGCTCGCTACCCCGATCTCGACGACTGCAGTGTCGAGGTGCACTTCCGAGAAATCATTGACTTGGTATGGGATTTTCTTTAGATTTCGTTCCGTATTTCTTCACGCGCACGACAGCCTGGTCCCGACGCATACAAAGTAGTGCCAAAATCGCAGCTGGTTGTAGCGCGTATAGCATACAAGAATAATTCAAGCAAATACACGATCAACGGACGCGCCAGCAACTACACGGAGGTGCAGACGCTTCTCAAAGGGCGGGGGATAGATCTCGACCATAAGCGGTTCCTCATCTTGCAGGTAATTCCGCCACGATTGTTTTTGTTTTTTCTGTCTCTCTTGTTCGCATCTGACCTCACATATCTTTCTACCAGGGCGAAGTCGAGTCAATTGCGCAGATGAAGCCTAAAGCTCAGAACGAGCACGAAGATGGCTTGCTCGAGTACCTCGAAGACATCATTGGTACCTCCTCGTACAAAACTCGGATTGAAGAAGCGCTTGCGCAAATGGAGGCACTCACCGACCAGCGCAGCGAGAAGCTGAACCGGCTCCGCATCGTCGAACGGGAGAAGAACGCCCTGGAGGCCCAGAGGAAGGAGGCGTTAGACTTCCTAAGGTTGTTCAACGACCATGTGAAAGCAAAAAGTAGGCTTTGGCAGTGGTACCTCTGGAAGTGCTTGGAGAACGAAAGCAGGTTTAATGCGCAGGTTGTGAGTAATTTTGATGTTTGTTCAGCGTCGTCTGCAGCGGACTGAGGATGCTCGTGTATAGGCGAAACACCAGAAAGAGTTGGATGCTGAGACGGAGAGGAACAAGGATGATATCACTCATTTAGAGATGTTGGAAAAGCACTTTGAGGAACGTGAGAAGGCGTACGAGGTCCGTCGCTTCTGATTTGTTCCAGATCTTAAATCATAGTCACGCGTCTTGTCTTTCTCATCCAACTAGGACGTGAAAGCTGCAGCTGAAGAAGCCGCAAAAGACCAAACTGCGCGTGAGAAGCAAGCCGTCGGGCTTGAAGAACGGCGTAAGCATGCCAACACCAAGGCAAAGAAGGTGAAGAAGATGCTTCAGGAAGTGTGTTCTTCTATCTCGGTTTTTGTGTATAATCCTCTCAGACGTTGTCCAATGTCCCTCACAGGACGAGCAAGCCAAAGCCGCGGCTGAACGCACGATCGAAGAGAGCATGGCCAAGATCGACCGAAAACGCGAGGAGATTGAGGAGCACGAGGCAAACCTGAAGAAGGAAGAGGACGTTCTCGAAAGTATTCGAGACAGTTTGAAAGGTGCGTCATACATCCGTGTCGTCCCTGCGACCAGACTGACGCTCGGTATTTGTAACAGACAAGACGCAGGTGTTTCACGATCAGATCGAGGTCAAGCAGAAGGAACTCCAGCCGTGGACTACCAAGATCAATACAAAGAAGGCAGGGATCGATGTAGCGACGAGCGAGAGGGATGCATTGGCGAAGAAGGCTGCCGGCCTCAAAGACGCGGTCAAGAACGCCCAGGAAGAACTCGAGCAGCAGCAAGCAACGCAACAGGCCAAGGTTAGACGCATGTTACGCTTGTGGGTCCAACTCATGCTTGACTTGTGATTTGCCGCTGTAGCTCGGTGAATTAAATGATTTGAAGGCGAAGAGGGCGACCTTGCAGAAGGAACTGCAGGCCCACGCGAAGAATTTCCACGTAAGCTTTGTGATGCTCTAACGCGAAGGTCGCTCCTCACTCACCACTGTTTGCGTTTGTAGGATGCTCAGGCTCGTCTACAGGAGTTGCGGGGCAAGTCATCATCTCTTCGACAGCGAACAGAGGAGGCCAAGGCGTCTCAAGCTGCCAGCACGTCGCAGAACAAGGTCCTCGATCACCTCACTCGTCTCAAGCAAACTGGGCGCATCGACGGTTTCCACGTGCGTGCTCCTCCTTATCCACCTTTCCGAATACAAATCGCATATGCTTCCTGTAGGGCCGCCTTGGCAGTCTCGGAACGATCCCCGACAAATACGATGTTGCCGTTTCCACTGCCTGCGGTGCACTCCATAACATGGTCGTCGACACCGTCGCCCAAGGACAGGCTTGTATCAACTTTCTCCGCACGCAAAACGTCGGCCGTGCCTCCTTCATGATCCTCGAGAAACTTCCCACCGACCGCATCAACGAACGGATACAGACACCCGAAAACGTCCCGCGCTTATACGACCTCATCAAGCCCAAAGACCCCCAATTTCTCCCTGCGTTTTATAAAGCCCTCGGGAACACGCTTGTCGCTGACGACCTCGAGCAGGCGAACCGGATCGCGTTTGGTACTTCAAAGCGGTGGCGTGTCGTCACGCTCGCGGGCCAGTTGATCGATTCGTCTGGCACGATGTCTGGTGGTGGGAACCACGTCGCGCGTGGGTCAATGAGCTCCAAGTTGGCAGCGGATGCAGTGAGGCCGGAGGTGCTGAGGCAGTATGAACAGGAGAACGAACAAGCGGCGAGGCAATTGGAGGAGGCGACGAGAGCGCTTAGGGAATTAGAGGGCGAGGGAGAACGGTTGACGCTTTTGGGGCCACAGTTGGAGATGGACATAGAGAAACTGACGATGGCGGTAAATAATGGTCGGAAACGACTCGAGGAGGCGGAGAAGCGGGTGCGTGACCTCAAGTGCGTAGGGTCATCGCTCTCTTCGTGTGGGGCGCGTTTTTTGTGGTCTTCTTGTCTTGGTGGCGGTGGGGTGCTGATCAGTTTGATCTGCTAGGGCCCAGAGCAAGCCTGACGCTCGGGACATGGCGCGAATCGGGGTGCTCGAGGGGGAGATTGCGACCATGACCGCAGACCTCGAAGACCTCGAAGCGAAATCGGGCAAGATTGAGAACGCGATCAAAGAACTCGAAAAGAAGATTCTTGAGATTGGTGGTTCGCGATTGCTGAAACAACGGTCGACGGTCGATGGTATCAAGTTGCATATCAACCTCGCCAACGACGAGACCACGAAAGCGGAAGTGGCAAAGGCAAAGGCGGAAAAGGATGTGGTCAAGTACACGTCTGCGATCGCTGGAAATGCCGCTGCCGTGGCGGAGGCGGACGAGGAGATTCAACAGTTGCAGACGCAGCTCGAGGAGGTAAACGAGTATTTAGAGGAGCTCAAGAAAAATGTAGAAGCTGCGCAGGCGGCGGCGGAGAATTCAAAGGACGACTTGGATACGCTCAAGACGCAGCTGGAGGTGAAGAGGGAGGAGATACAAGAATTTAGGAAGAAGGAGGTGAGTGGGGTGGATGCTGATCGTGAGCACTGGCTGGTGTTCTGACGTATTGGTGTTAGATGGAGTTGACGCAAAAATTGAACGATGTTAAAAAGGAGGCTGCAGCGAACGAAGAAGCGTTGCAGCATTGGCAAACAGAGCATGATAAGCTGAGGCTGCAGGACATCGAGTGAGTGTCATCTCAGTTGTGTATGACTCTCGTTGATATATGACTATAGCGATGACGATGAGGAAGACGAAGAGGACGCAGATGCGGAGGGGACGCCAGTGGATGGAGACCCTTCAGAGCCACAGGTCAAGCAGGAATCAGGAGAGTCAACGGTGCCACCACCCAAGAAACCATCAAAGCCACGTCAACCCTCGAACGAGCTGCATATCTACAGCGTCGAGGAACTCGCTCAGTTCCGAAAGCGCAACCTAGTAGCTGATTCCGAGTATCTCGATGGTAAGCCCTCGATCACCTCTGTCACGTTTTGACGTTGATCCCTACGCGATAGAGAAACTGAACAACGCTAAGCCTGATCTGTCTGTGCTCAGGGATTACAAGAAGCGCGAGGAAGAGTTCCTTCGTCGTGCCAAAGACCTCGAACGGATCACTGAGGCGCGCGACGCACAGAAACAGGAATATGATAATCTCAGGAAACAGCGTTTGGACGAATTCATGGCGGGCTTCAGTTTAATTTCTTTGAAACTGAAGGAGATGTACCAGGTTCGTGTTCTGATTTCCTTCTTGAGAGAAAACGTTTGCAACTCTTTTCGTTTTTCCGCGGGGATTAGATGATTACACTGGGAGGGAATGCTGAACTGGAATTGGTCGACAGCATGGATCCGTTCTCAGAGGGTATCATCTTTAGCGTGATGCCGCCCAAGAAGAGCTGGAAAAACATCTCAAATCTGTCGGGTGGCGAAAAGGTGCGTCGTGTCCTCGTCTGGTGCTACGAGGGAATAACCGTAGGATGTGACCCGTAGACGTTGAGTTCTCTGGCCCTTGTGTTTGCTCTCCACGCCTTCAAGGTGAGGTCCACAGTCGTGCACACTTTTGGGATTTCCTTGATTGATGCTATTGCCCTTTCCCGTACAGCCTACTCCCCTTTACTTTATGGACGAGATCGACGCTGCGCTCGATTTCCGGAACGTGTCCATCGTCGCCAATTACATCAAAGATCGGACCAAGAATGCGCAGTTCATCATCATCTCGTTGAGGTACGTTTAGTCACGCCTTGCTCTTTCGCGTTCTTTGCCGGACACTGAGCTGAGCGTGGTGTAACAGAAACGATATGTTTGAGCTGAGTCATCGACTGATCGGGATTTATAAAACTGCGAACGCGACCCAAAGTACGTTCTCACCCGCCTTTTTCCATTCTGCGCGTGTTGCTGAGGTCGTGCTAGGCGTCGCGATTGACAATCACGCTCTCGTCCCGACCAAGGTCGTGACGCCCGTGACAGCCTCCACTGCATGACGTGGCGTTTGTAAAGTGGGACGGTTTCTGTGCGCTGCTGTACGTGTGTACACCCATTCTCTCTCCATCTCCTCTCCGTTTGTCCCCAAGCTTTTCTGTGTCACGTGTGTATTGCTAGATGAGTTTGTATGATGTGACATCGCTGTAATGATACCTTTCGTTCTGGTTCTTCGACTGAAAAAGTCGAGCAACGCCCGTTTCTAACGTACGCGGACACGATCATAAAACGACACCACCCCTGCTCGTTATATGCCTCTGCAACAGCTCCCCCAGCGTACACGTTCGTCCTTCCAAAGTGAACGTGTGCGTCACCGATTGAGCGTCCGTCACCCACGGAGGATGTTGCCCGGTACGATCATCATCTGCGGGTAACACCAATCCTGGTTCGGCTCTGAACCAGGGATGACGAAGGGCGTCTGAAGGGTGGAGTCGGCGAGCGGGTTCGTACACGAGGAAGCGGTGGATGAGGTCGAGCGGGGAGGGGCCGGGATCGGGGCCGGGCACATGTGTGCGCGTGTCGAGGGAGATGCAGATGTTCGAGGTCGACGGAGGCAAGTTGGGGAGGAGCGGTGACAAATCCACCGCGTCGGCGTCGACAAAGGACACCTTGTTTGCATCCGGGAGGGTCAGGAAAGACTGGCGACCCGATCCGACAAAGGAGACAGAACGACCGCGACCGCCATCGCCATCGCCATCGCCATCACCATCGTCACCGCGAAATGCAACGCGACGAAAACAAAGGACGTACGTGATCGAGAGCAAGCGTTGAGCGCGTAGATGGGGGACGGAACGGGGGGAAAGGGAAGCGACGTACCGGCCAGGTATCTTTGTTGGGCGTGCCACGCACTCTGAAGATACTCCACGCGAGCCCGATCTCGCCACGCGTTCCATCGAAGAGACTCGTTCGTGTCCAGCGACCCGTCGGTATGCCTGAACGTGGACGTGTTCCCTGCGGTATGACGAATTGCGTCGGGGGTGGTGTGGGTGTACGCGGTTCGGCGCTCGATTCGGATTCGGATTCGGATTCGGATGTGTGGTCGGATCTCAGAAACGAGAGATCCTCGTCATCCTCGTCTTCGTCGGTTTGTAAACGTAGAGAGGTGAAGAACTCGGAAAAGGTGACGCCAAGGCTCCATGCGTCGATGGCAAAGGCATCGTACGTCCGCGGACCAAAAAGTAGTTCTGGGGCACGATAGTGGCTATGTGTATACGCACGGGAGAGGAGCGTGCGTCAGTGCCCACGAGGAACTGCAGGGAAGACAGAACGGGACGTCACGCACCCCGTCGACACTTCAAAGTACATTCGCGCTGCAGATTCGGGCCACAGATCTCTCACTTTCGCAGCGTCATCTTCGCCCACCCGAAAAGCGATCCCAAAGTCTATGAGCTTTGCACACCCCGAAGCAGTCAAGAGAACGTTGCCTGGCTTGATATCCCGGTGTGCGATCTGGACTTGTTCGCTGTGGAGGTAACTCACTCCACAGAGGATTTGAAAGAGGATCGACTTTGCAAGGACGACGAACTGGACCTCGCGTGGGGTGGGTGAGGGTGAGATGGTGTTTCCAAACGAGATGATGGGGTGTGGAGAGAATCTGGAGGATCGAAGTAGCTCTTCGAGGTAGTAGGGGACGCATGGCATCCAAAAGCACAGATTTTGCGATCGTGGGGATGGTTGTTGCTTTACGAATGAGATGATCTAAGGACGCAAGGGTCAGATCAGGGCATACGGATGCACGTAGTATTCAGGGACGAGGTAACGTACGTTTATATGCGAGAGGGAAGCAAGTAGACGGACCTCCTTGATGATGTCGTGAGGTTCTTTGGCATGCGTCGTGGTGGACGTCTTGACCGCGACGAACCGAGGGCCATCTGGCAGATCGGACTCGATGCGGGTCACGGTGGATGTAGGGCCATCGTATATGATTTCCTGGGAGCGAACAGGATCAGTACCTGGACTCGGATCGTCCATGTGTCTACCCACAGCATCGTCCGAATCATCGCCGTCGTCGTCGAAAGTCATCGATGTCCTTCGAGTTGGTCAAGGTGGTTAACCTCAAACCATTATTGTGGCCGTCGAATGCTACGTAAGAGTATGACTCGTCCACCGCGGATGGAGACAGACGGTCTAGGAAAAACCCAGCTCAGAAAGCCGCTATTACACATTCGACACTCTGGCCTCGACCCCATTCTCCATCTCGTACATCACTAAGTACTACATCACCGTCAATCTAATATTTCTACAATGGCCATGGATGACGAGCACCGGACGCTCCTCAGTAAGTGCTCCCTAGCCATCATCGTAGTCGCGATCCGTCTGATGGATCGTGTTCGCAGATAAACAACTGCTAGCAGCGGCCCGACAAGATGGAAACGTCGAGGAACTGTTGACCAGCGGCGATTACAGAGATTCAGAAGACGAAGACAGCTTTCTTTTCGACATCAACTGCACCGATTTGTAGGTCCCCCCTCAGGTTCCTGTACCGAGTTCAGCACCGCTCAACGTTGCTCGGGATGAGTATAGGTCACGAAACACGCGTTCGCACCCCCGTTCTATGCTGCAACCGATCTAGCGCTGATATCCCGTCCTCTCGTTCTCATCAGCTCTCCATCTCGCGTACGTAGCTCATCACGTCCTCTCCCCATCATCTTACTCAACGTACACGGTTGCATTGGGATGGCGTTCGACCTTGCGTCTCACATCCATCATCCATCCTCTATTGCAGCGTCTTGAGCGGTTCCATCGAGAACGTGAACCTCCTCATCGAAGCCTGCGGCTGCGACGTCGATCCCCAGAATTCCACAGGCGATACACCCCTCCACCTCGCCGTCCAGATCAACGATCGCGAGACCCGTCACGCGGTCGTATCCGCTCTCGTCGAGACCGCGGGCGCTGTCGAATCGTACGTGCTTTCAATTTTCATCGCTTGGATGGCGTGCCCTACTACACAACCTGACCTTTTGCGTGTGTTTCTTGACGGGTCTCATCAGTATCCGGTTGACCAACAAGGCGGGTCAGACGCCAAACAACCTTGCGAAAATTTACTGTCCGAATGATACGGAAGTGAATTCCTTGACGACCTCACCTGCGCGAAATGTGAGCGCCCTCCTCGACGAAGATGATATTGCAAGTGGTGAGTCTGGCTCACCCGCCCCCCCTCTCTCTGTGTGCACTGATCACATGTTCTAAGGCGGTGAGGATGGTTTTGAGTCTGAATGAATGACTAGACGGCATCACACCATCATGGTCCACGGAAGGTTGTGTACTGGCTTATCATGTCATGGTCTATAGAAAAATGGGCTGGCGACTGGGGCATGCTTCCTCGGTTACTCAACACTCAGACCAAACCATCGGAGGATCTTGTTATCGAGAAGTCAGCTGTACAGTGATTGGCTCTAAAAATACGCAAGGCAAGGAAGGGGGTGAAGTATGTTCTCCGTTAGTGTCAGGGGGACTGGCAAATACTGGCCACCCATATAGGCACCGAACTGCATCCATGGAGAAATGACATCAAGGGGATAGGCTAGGCGAATTATGGCGAATCTCGCTTTCTGAACAACACGTTGACCGTACTAGAGTCGGCTATGATCGAAGATCCGATGTACAAGCTCCGCGGACGAGTCACGTTCTCCTCCAACTTGACATCGTACGCCGTGACGATATGGGCCAACATCGTTTTGAGTTCACCTGCGGCAAAGAAACGGCCAGGACTAGTAAGCAATTCAAAGCGGAATCAATACGGGTTTATGTATGGCGATCAGCGAGGGTGATACCACGCATGTCGACCGATTCCAAACGACAGGTACATCATGGGAGGGTGACGACGAACTGGCGTCTTCCTCATCCTTTTCTGCAAACCGGAACGGATCAAACACCGCTGGGGTTTCGTATGACCGTGATCTAATAAGGATTCTAAAGAGACGGCGATCTCACCTCCGATTCGTGGCTTCCACGAACGAAAGCTCGTCGTTGCTCGTGCCATTTGTGGCGACTGCCAGCGAGCTCGATATCAATTTCGGCTTCTCAGAAATGCCACAGGACCTCGGTGTCAAAAAGCCAGGCCTGAGGTCATGGCCATACAGCTTCCACCATCAACTAGGTCTTCTCGTCTCCATCAAAGCCATGAGCCGGTTCACTGAGGACTTTCCCGATGACAATAATCTGACTCCTCCTTGGACACTTTCTGCGCATTTGACGGAATGTTTGGGCGAGTGTGGATGGATGGACCACGGGCATGGTGCACTCCATCGTCACTGATAATCCTGTATGATAGACGTCCTACAAGGCTGTGCGCAGCAACAAAACACCGAATCCGACATGCGGGCCACATTGATTGGGACTTCTGAGACTACATCTCAAACTCCGAAAGCTCCATAAGCTCAATGTTCACAATGTCCAAACAAAATTGTGCATAGCGTACCCTGACATAATTGGCATCAGCCCCGACTGGAGGGTCAGCACATTATTGGCACGGATGATGTGGGTTCCGTGGGGATAAACACAAGGTCCTGTTGAACACCTACGATATCAGACATCCATCATACATCGACAACGTCCACTCCCGTCCTAGCGAGCCCGCTTTCTAAACATCACTCTGGCCGTGGAGTTCGCCGCGATCACAGACCCGATGTGCAAGCTCCGTGGACGAGTCGTATTCTCCTCTAGCTTGACATCGTACGTCGTGACGATATGGGCCAACATCGTTTTGAGTTCAGCTGCGGCAAAGAATCGACCAGGACTAGTGAAGAAAAAATCAGTACAGGTGTGAATGGTGAATGGTGACGGACGAGCGCACCACGCATGTCGACCGTGTCCAAAGGGTAAATATGCAGAGGAGGTTGCGACAAACTGATGCTTCGCGCCTGCCTCGTCAGCTTCGCCCACGTTTGCGAACCGGAACGGATTAAACACCTCCGCGTTTTCGTACAACGCGTCGTCGTAATGCAACGCTAAGAGACCCGCCTTGATCCTAGTACCTTTCGGGATCAACGTCCCATCGGAGAACATAAAATCCTTTTTGGCCTTGCGCGCTAAGCCCACTGGAGAACGAAAGTGGATATGAATTACTAGTGCAATGTACAGGAAAGAAAAAGGAGGGAAGTGACTTACACATGTCGACGCCCTCCATGCGTATACTCTCCCTAAGGAAACTGTCGATTTTGCGCATCTTGCCCAAGGACGTTTTCGACCATCCCTCTTTCTCGACGATAGCATCGACTTCCTCGCGGAGCGGCTGCACATACTGAGGGTTCGTCACTAGGTTGTAGAGCGCGCTTGTGAAAACCTGAAGTTCAGATGACCAAAGGACCAAGGCAGGATCACAATGTCACACATACATTGGATGACGTCTATATAATGAATAAGGTGAATCATACTTGGATACAACGGCAGGCACTCACATGAATAGCAGCAAAGTTGATTGTCAGCACGCGGTTCGTCAAGTCTTCAACCGTGACATTTGGACCCCCTTCATCCATCAGCCATGACAGAAAGTCATGCTACAAAAAGAATGAACATGATGCCACCCGCAAATAAGGCGGACCAACAGGTTTTTCAATCCAGTCCTTCCCATACTCATTCGAATATTTCCGTCGCTCTTCAATAATCGGACGAAGATGCTCCACACCCCGCCTGGTGTGCTTAGGGACGTTTGTAACAAAACGGGCAGCTAGACTGTCAAGAATATGAGGACAGCTCCGTGGGCAGTCAATCGTCAGCGACGTACGGTTTCAGAAATTTCGGAAAACAACGGATAAAAAGAGCGCCTACGACGACATCGATAGTATATTGAATGTTGAGAGCCACGAAATCCGGATTACGACCTACAGTGAAGGCTCGAAAAATGCAAGCATAACAAAAGGAAATACATACACGCTGGAAGACCAACGAATGATCTGTTACTAGCCCTGCATATGATATGTTGAACAATCCTCAATGCTGGAACACTCTTCCACTCTATGTCATCCATTATGAGCAACTTGCCATTTTTGATGACGCGAAACATGTTACCATTATCTTTGAGATCCAAAATCTCATCGAAAGCCGTAACGATCTCATCCCTTAACTCGGGATACAATATCCCGATCTTACGAGTGAGCTGTGAGCGCACCACTGTAACATGGTAGGGATTGTCGTGAACGTTGAAGCCCATCGTGAACTCGAAATTAAGGTCCTGTCCGTGATCCTCCGTCAGGAAACGCATAGCGACAAACTGAAAGACACGTTTCTTACTTCATCGGTAGCGTCCCGAAACGAAAGTTCATCCTCGCCGGCATTTCGCAGTTCTTCAATATGTGCACGCCTGGTTACGACGACGACCCAGTGGTGCACAGTTGCAACCTTGAACGGGGCACTTTTGTGCTGAAATTACCCATGGAGGTTGGTTACAGTACCGAAGTAGAACGACGTTGCTCGCCTTTCTGTATCCCTCTCGGATCACATCTGTAGCATTAGTCATGTACTCAATGACAGCCCACCACGAGTCAAGCCAACCACTCGATCCGACGGTCGAAAACGCATTTAGCTGAACAAAAAAAGGATGAGAACGTTACGAAACGGGGATGCAGTGCGACTTACATTTGGACGCTTGGACAACTGCCAGTGGACAATCCCGATGATGGCTGCAGTAACACCTGCGATAACATACACAACGGGCACGCCTGCAGGTGGCCCAACTGGCACCGTCCACTGCATTCCGGGGAGCCGAGGTTATGTATCCATTATAACGCGCATGCATTTTATACGTCCTACACTCCAATGAAACCGATGCCACGTATGATGCATTGATGCATAGTTGAACCCCTAGTATACTCGGCGATATCCGCCGTAGCACATTATGTCGATAACGGCATCTGCGGCCAGGGGTCAAGTCCATCTGAAAAGGTCATATTGCGATCCGTTAATAACGCGACACTGTGTAACAACTCGGAGTGTCTGGTAGGCAGGCATTCGTTGGATATGTGATGCCGCAGCGATGCCCATTTCCCGTCGAACCCCGGCGCTAAGGATATTTGCTTACTAGGGACAGGAGAAAGAGAAATCCGGGACATGTTTGGGGTTGTGCTTGGACATGCTAAAGAAACGCACAACCTAGACAACGACGCAGCAGAGTAATCAGAAATCGAGAGCTGAGACGAACTCTGGAAGGTTGTAGTCATGGACATCGGCAGGCTGAGGGTTACCAAGGTGGTAAAGGCCCATGTCCTCAATGTCTGGCGGAGTGGTAATCGACATCGTTCCCCTCTGCTGGTCATCGTAGTAGATGAAGCATTGTTATCCAACCATAACTTCAGCTGCTAAAACAGGCACAAGTTCGATCATAGATGTTTCGGCAGGTGCGCACGCACGGATCCAACGGTTGTTTCGTCTACCATTTGGGGCCTCCGAGTTTCGGCAAACGTCAAGTCTTTACTTTCGGTCTCTTTCTTCAAGTTTGATCTTAATTTGGGTTGACTCTAAATATTGACGTGGCCATTGTGTGGGAGTTCGTGGAGACCGGATGGTGTTATGAACGCTGGCGACGTTCACTGCCACCGTACAGTCCAATCGAAGTTGTTTCGTCTACCATTTGGGGCCTCCGAGTCCTGGCAAACGTCAAGTCTTTACTTTTCGTGTAAGCACGCTGGCTTACCTAGGTCCGGTAACTAGTACATAAACCGTGATACTGAATGGTTTCCATTCAGTATTTCTGCCATTTGCTGTAGCTGCTATGCGCGGCGGTCTTGCCATCCGGTCTCAAATTTCTTCGAGTTTGATCTTAATTTGGGTTGGCTCTAAATATTGATGTGGCCACTGTGTGGGAGTTCGCAGAGACCGAATGGTGTTATGAGTGCTGGCGACGTTCAGGGGATTTAACCTGTCCAGAAACATCAATGGCGAGTCCCACTCAGGTAGTGATGGAGCGGTCCGGTCCTGAACGCCGGTTTGAACCGGACTTTTGAAGAACCGAACGCGAGTTCAGTTGACGGTTTGTTCCTTACGGTGAACCGAACGTTAAGATACGTTCGCGTTCACCTATTGCAGGGCTTAGATTTTGCGTTACGAACTCGTCCAGACGCGTTCGAACGTTAGCAGACCATGCGTATTACATAATAATTAATATTTGACCGTCTGTCGTGGGCAAATGATCAACGCTTCAAGTTCGACCATCCGAACTCAGTGATAGCTTTGTCTCAAGAACTCAAAGACTGCAAACTACCTTTCTTTGCACAACATGAGTCTCCCTTGCTGTTGTTAACCTCCCGATTTTTTCCAAACAAGAGTGCGTGTGGTGCAAGATAGTACAAATCACTCTCGGAGGCTGGTGGTTTCCCCCTCACGGCTAATCATATCTGACGAACTCGCAGAAATATTCATGCAAATCACTTTCAGAGGCTTGTATTTGCCCTCAGCCCCTATCTCAGGCTAATGGCAAGCTTCAGCTTGTGTATATAGGTGAGTGCTCTCGTCCCATCGGGCCCGCTCATGGTTGCCCCTGCGGTGTCGTCCGGTGCCCGGTGCGCAGTCGGTCCTTGCCGCCGATTACTGGATGCCACTCAGATCCAATTCTTCTACGGTGTCGATGATGATGTCCCACTCTCGTTCTATTACAGTACTCGAATTTCTCGCACAACACTGGGAGGACTTCGCTGTGAATCCTCAATATAACGACCTTCACGTTGGGCTTGAAAATCTTACCAAGTGGTATCGTAGCACAGACGAGTCTGATGCATACTTCGTAACCGTGGGTTTGTTAATCTACGTCCCTTTCAGTACCCACACAATCTAATTGTTATCCTGATTTCAGATATTACCTTACTAGTACACCATCAGTCCAAACCAGGTTCGCACCACCCAACCACTCGCCACTGTACTATGACCCATTGACAACGTTCTTAGTGGTCCGCACCAGCTCTGGCTCCATTCAATATAGGCATGCATGGATGCAACAGGCTATTCAAGCCAACGAACTTGCACAAAGTTCTTCCAATCCATGAGCCGAGCTGACCTTGTATCTCTTGAACCCATTGGAAGAGGATATTGGTGGTGACATTGTGTGGGGGCCCGAGGTAAGTTTTTTGTTGTGTTTCGGAGCCGTGGCCACACTTATAAGTGTATCCTCAGCCTCATTCTATTCAGTACTCAACTCTCTTCCGGGTGGCCCGTGATTATCTTGTTATTCATGGGTCTGCAACTCCCTCTGAGCGGGCATTTTCATCTGGCAGACTCACGGGTACTTCTCGTCGCAACCGGCTCGCTCCACATATCTTCGAAGCCCTACAGCTATTGAAAGGTGGTTACCAGAACAGGCATATTGAGGCGGTAGCTGAGGCAGACGCCCATGCATCCAAAGCAGCACTGTTCAAGGGATTCGTGTCCAGGGAGTCTGATATAGATAATATGTCTGTGTAAATACTAGTCCCGTTGCCTTGTTCAAGTGACAATGGTCGTTATGCGTATTCATGATACCTGAACGCGAACCGAACGCATGGTCACGTTCACTGCCCGTTGCGTTCAGCGTTCCCGAATATGGGTGGACCGAACGTGCCGTTCAGTTCAACGAAAACCATTCAAGAACCGGACCAGACCGGACCCCTCCATCACTACTCAGGGGGAACGTCGCTATCATGGTGCTATCGGTGATGGTAGGAACGTTCTTCTGACTGAGCAGAAAGACTTCGTGTGGTAGGGACTTGTCATCGTATACCTTGCTTTTTCCGGTCCACTTCAATATACACCATCGCATCGGTTCCGCCGGAGCGTGCGACGTATGCATAGATACTACACGTGCGTTCCCATAGTTCACATGGGATACACAAGCCTACTTTCCCGGAATGCAGTGGATTGTGCCAGAACTGCCTGCAAGCGTGCCAACGACATATGTTGTCGCAGCCATCGTCGGCAGTGCACAGCTGTCCAAGCGTCCCAACGTCGAGCTTTCATTTGTGGAGGCCACGGCTGAAGTGAGACGTTTTCAGATTGTCACGTGCATCCTTCAGGGAGGCTTGCCCGACAGGATATTAATTTCGAATTCACGATGGGACTCGAGTTTCACGACAATCCCTACCATATCACGGTGATCCGCTCGTCGAGATGAGATCGTCACGGCTTTCAATGAGATTTTTGATCTCAAAGATAATGGTAACTTGTCATCAAAAATAACAAGTTGTTTCATATAGGGTGGAAGAGTGTTCCAGCATCGAGGACTGTTCAATTGATTATATGCAGGGCTAGCAAGAGATCATTCGTCGGCTTTCACCGCGTATGTATCCCTTTTCATCGCCTGCCTGCGTTTCCGAGCCTTCATTGTAGGTCGTAATCCGGATTTCGTAGCACTCAACGTCCAAAACACCATTAATGCCATCGCAGGCGGTCTTTTTCCCAAAATGTCTGAAACAGTACGTTGCTGATGATTGACTGTCCACTGAGCTGTCTTCAGCTTCTTGACAGCCTAGCTGCCTGTTTCATTACAAACGTCCCTAAGAGCATTAGGCGGGGTGTGGAGCATCTTCGTCCAATTATTGAGGAGTGACGGAATTACCCGAGCGAGCACGGGAAGGACCGGACTGAGAAAGCTGTTGGTCGACCTTATTTGTAAGCGGCACCATGTTCTTTTTTTTGTTTGTAGTACGATTTTTTTTATCATGGATGATGGATGAAGGGGGTCCGGATGGGTTGAAGGCCTCATGAATCGCGTGCTATCAGTGAATTTCGCTGCTATCCATGTACGTGCCTTCTGCCGTCTCCAAGCGGCGACGTTCACCTCATCCACTGCGTTACAGACATCATCCAACGTATCGATACTATCATAGAGAAGAAGGGATGGTCGAAAACATCGAGCAAGATGCATAAAGTCGACAGTTTCTTCGAGGAGAGTATACGCATGGAAAGCGTCGACATGTGTGAGTCACTTCACTCCCTTCTTTTTTCCGCACATCACCATTTCCCCCCCCAGCGGGTTTGGCGCGCAAGGCCAAAAAGGACATTATGTTCATAGACGTCCCAAAAGGCACTAGGCTCAATGCGGGCCTCGTAGCATCACACTTCGCTGATCGGCGTTGTACGAAAACCCAGAGGTGTTTAATCCGTTTAGATGGTGCATATTGATCACGAAAAAATCTGATTACTGATCTTTGTCAGGATACTATTTCCGAGGGTCCCGCATCTATCATGAAGATGAGCCACGGCCGCCCTCGGCTCACCACGGTCAAGCCATCTACCATGGCGCAGAGGCAAAAGAACCATACGACAGGATTAGGTGAGTTCGCTTGCTTGCCTACGTCTCTCACCAATTAAAATGTACGTCGTCTTCGTAACGACGTACTAAGTAAGTGTTATGTGATGTTCTGCTCTCTGACATGTACTAAATCCCCCCTGATAGAACAAGAATTATCTTGAAATCTAAGTTCGTACTCTATTCAAGTTGGTGAATATCTTTGGTCACCATCAGGATGCTCACCATCCCAGCGCAGAATAACATCTTCATCTTTCAGGCGGGGAGAGGTACTTCGATTCAACATGTCCAAATCGCACGGTGGGAGTGCGTCGGAACCGCAAGGGAATCGATACCCATCGACACTCCAAATCGTGCCGCACGTTTCGCCTTCGCAGCGATATCCCCACCAGCCGAGAGTGGTCCAGCATCGATAAGCTGTAAAAGTTCTGATGTGGTCGCAACCAAGTAAACATCCTGGCGAGCTGAATCGTGATGCTGGAAGGTGACACAAACTCAAAGAACTGCACGATCAATGTCCACATACTTGCGATTCTGGATAGTGTCTACGTGTATTGCATCAAATGACCCCGATCACTGCGTCGTATCGTGTGCACCTGAGCGAATACACACCATCCACGCAGGTAATCTGAGCGAAATGGTAGCATCACCTGATCCTTGCTGATGCTGGTCTACCGTAAGTATAACAATATAGGTCAAAGAAAAGTGATGCGCACTGTTACATAGACCCTCTCAACTGATGGTTGAGATGGATCGTGTTGTTGTTGTACCTAGTAGGACGTGAGTTGTTATGACGAGGTTCACATCACGAGAAAAGACACACGGGGTCTGCTGTCCCTGGATCCGCCCCTGTATGCGAAGTATCTTGGTTCAGACGCTTGGGAACAGCGGCCTTGCGACGCGATTTATGCTGTAACGTGTGATAAGTCCCTGCATACGGATGCGAGGAACAACCAACCTTTGGCCTTGTGGGGTCTGTTGCAACCGAACGCTAAGATGATATGTGAGACACACCGCATCCGAAATGAGCAACACTTACTTTATCAGGTCGAGCGGCGGCCATCCTGGAAGGTCCTTCATTGGTGACATCCACCGATAAGCGAGGAGGTGATCGACGATCCGCAGGCTGGCGTGATTTTCCGGACCGTCGGTCAGGCTGATGTGCAGTGGCATCCTGATGATTCTTTCTCCGTAGCAACCTTTTGAATATCGAACGGCCATGGCGTGACCCGACGGTATCGAGATTTCGCCCTGCAGATGTCGGTACCTCATCCTCCCGGGGATGGGCAGAAGAAGGGGACGGTGGCTGCAGCAGAGTCAACACACAGATAAGAGAAGAATGAAGTGATGACGAACCTCGTCAAAGTCAAATTGAGGGCCTGGAATGCTTGACGGCACCTCGACCTAGACCATCGTGAACACTCACTTCAAGGTTAAAACGAATAGACCCATACATCGAGGACATCATGATTTTGCTGTTGTACACGATGAGGTCAGCGCAACTGTTTTGGTGACCGAATGACAAACTCGTACCGAATTTGAGTCAGGCGGTTGATTGTCATGGGCACCCGATGTCGAAGGTTGCTTGTCTTGCTCAGCAGTAGATGCCTAACATATATTTCATCAACATGGGGACTTATCCAACATGACAGGAGTAGAAAGGCACAAATACTTACATAGAAAGGTCCATACAGGTCTGGCAGAACGCCATTGAGATCATGTATTACAATTTTCCCATCATGTTGTCCAGTTGCGAGATAGCGGCTGTCTGCGGAGATGGCAACAGACCATGAATTTTCACTGACCTCGATGACAGGGTCAATCAGAGTCAGTGTTGATGTGTCCAGAAAGATGATTGAATGCTCTCCAAATGTAGCAATGAATTTTCCATTTGCGGCCAGAGCGAGAGAGTGGACATCCTTGTTGGCATCAGAGAGAATCGGTGATTCAGCAACTTGGGACCCAGTGGCGGTGTCGAAAGATCTGATTTTGTTGCCACGGCACACAGCAAAAAGTTGCTGATCGTTGGCTGACCATGCGAGCGGAGTCCCCAGATAGAAGGGTGCCTGAGTCTGGATGAGGAGGAGCTCATCGCCATTGTGACTGTTGAAGATGCAGATGGAGCTCGCAGACGTGGCAGTGGCAATGTGGCTGCCACTTGGGGAGAATTTGATTCTGGTGACCGCGTTGTCGTGTTTGAGCGGGCCAATGAGTCTCTTCCCACTTGTGATGCTCCAAATGCTTGCTTCATTTTTTGTAGTCCCAGTGGCAAATCTGGCCGAATCCGGGGAGACGTCGACCACATACACAGCCTTTCTGCCCTCCACCTCGATGACTTTTTCATGCAGCTCTGCATCCCACACACTTGCACCCTCCTCAGTGCCGCACACAATCCATTTGTGATCCTCTGACGCAGAAATCGCGTTCAGCTCCATTCCCGTTTGCTCTCCGACTTGTTGACCGTCCGCAAATCGCCATCGCCGAATCCCACCATTACCACTGCCTAAAACATGCTTTCCGTCGGGGTGGAACACAACTGCGTATACATAGTCAGAGCGACCGGTGTCAAGTACTATCGTTTGGTCTTACTGAATTGTCAGCATAGACTCATTCACTCCATGAAGCTACTACGCACCAGTATTTGTCGATGTCATTCTCAGCAATGGCACAATTGTTGGTGTCGGAATGTCAAGGAGAAAAGGGTTTTGGTTTACTCGTGGTGCGCAAGTTGCTGTATAAACACGTTTCCTTGTTCTCAATATGGTAGGTGCCTCGTGTTTTTGGCGCTTTCTTACCCGCATCCCAGTTAGGTGACCTTGTTGCGACGACTACTCAACATCAGCGAAACCTGCCTTCTTTGCCCAGGACAGTCTGCAATCGCTCGTCATATCTCAGCTCAGGGACTCAATTTACGGAGTGTACAATTTCCGTTGGACCAATTGGCGACATATTGTGCACAAAGTATGTCTCATTCTCGAAATTCTGTTCGGCCAGAGGACGCACAAAATCCCAGTCTCCTCAGCCCCCTTCGACGGTCTTATCTTATCCCTGACTGGTTCTGCCATCGATGATCCGTCGTTATTCAGTCTCAGGTGCCGCACCATGTTTGAGCAGACCCCTGCCACTTCCCCAGTAAACTTCCGCGACACCTATCGTATATTGACAATGCCCATCATAGCGAACTAAAATATGCAGGAAGGAGGTAGATGGAAATCAGAGTAGTGGCAGGTACTGAGGGACACGCATATATCACCAACTCTTTTGCCGACCAGCTTGGATGTTCGTACGTTGAGAATCGATCCAGGTAGGAAAGTGTAGGCAGGAGGGAATCCTACTGAGCCTGGTCAATAAAAGATAGAACCAAAGAACCTGAACGAAGTTGCCTACAACGATCCATATGTGCTCGACGCTCTATCCACTCTTCCCCAACAAACGATGACAGCGCCACCCTCTGTTCTATGATCTGCCTTTTTCGTAGACGAATCGATACACACGACCACGACGTGCGGGTTGCGTCATGGACCAGGGGGACAACGGGGGACATGGACTTAACTTACGAGGGCTTCGGATCAGATGTTTGCCTCTTCCCACTGATCAGAGAGCAAGTCGCGTCGTCTTGTGGACCGCGTGTGCCCCGACTGAACCTAGAGTTATCGTGAAGTAAAAAGGGAGTGAGCACCAACGACTCGAAAAACCTGGCAAGCAACGCCAATGTGAATGCAAAGTCATTCATCATGCCGGGATTCGAGAAGACGAAGGACATTGAATCCACATTTGCACACTGCGGGATACGTTCAACTTTGGGGAAGCTCACCCAAATGCCAAAGGGTGGAAGTTGGAGGCATCGACGTCGCAAGTGATTTTCAATCGCCGCTAGCATTGGGCTCGATGATGAACGGAAGGCTTCAACGCTTCAGTGACCTATGAGTTCGACGTTTACAGTCTCTTGACTCGACTCATGGCTGGTTTTTTCATCCACTGGCATTCTTTGCCACGTCGGGCGGTTCGCTGGGCTTCCCTGTCCAATGCATTTCGTCGGCGTCCTCACCTTCACCCTCTGCACTGGCTCGCGACCCTCTGGCCTGGGTTCAAGTCGCGTCATTCGAGGACACTTGACATCGTATTACCAGGACTGGCACCATTCGCTCTGTGACGCTTGCGGAACAAATGGGATGATGAGACGGACGGTTCGTTGGGATGGAATCGCAAATCCATACACCTCTTTTCGCACTCCATTGAGTTGGAACTTGTGCGCTGACCGTGCTCTGTTTGGCTCGGAACTTTCAGTCACAAAATAATGAAGATCGCACTCTAGGAAAGATCTTCGATAGCATGCCCAGATATCCACAATGGATAGCTGCAGGACTTGGGGCCGCGTGGTCGCAGTTCGGCCATCAACATGTCTGGACATGACTTCGATGGTTCCATTTCAGTTTAGCAATGATCCTGCATGCCTCGCTCCACCTCAGCGTGCTCTTATCGCGAAATGTGGGTACGAGATGGTTGTTGCCCAGCATACGATGCAAATGGTTGGTGAGGAATGCCTTGGAGTGCAGCTCCAATGTCAGGTTTGGGAGCGGTGGTTGTGCGTATGGCGGAGGAGTGGGCGATCGTGTAGGTGATATGGGCGGCATGGTGCCGATGGGCACGATGAGCATGCCTAGCATGGAGATATTCATGCCGCCCAGCCAATAGGCAAGAAGCTCTGTGACCTTCCCGAGAACCACCTCGGTCTATGGTGCCATCTTGTAGAGCTCATCTTAAGCAGGTGACGGGGACTGGGGCATATGGGTACCGCCTATCGATTGAATTATGGAAGTACTCCCAATACTGCCGCGAGCGCGTATGGCGGTTATCGTGCGTGGTCCGAACTAGGGCCCATCCGCACCCATACTCTTCAGGAATCCCTGCATCGCATCCATGCAAATTCCTACATCCGGGTCGATCTCCATCGACACCACGCCCATCCTATCCTCCTCTCCTTCGCTAGCGTGTCCTCATCCTCTGCACCCCACCGTCCACCTAGGATGTCGTATCTCGCGCGTATCCTCCCTCAACCTCGCCTCCGACACTATCGCGTCATACGCCCTGGGTTATCATGGGGCTGGCCTGTCGCTGCAGCCGTACCTCCTTGCCTTGTCTCAGCGCAATGGGTGCGCACGGATCCTTCTTTCCCCCCTTTGTCTTCATTTTACTATCTGCGCCTTTATTCTCGTGGATCGACACCGCGATGTGTACATTCTCGCCGCGATGGCGCTCGCCAGTCACTCATTTAATAATCCTATTTTCCTGAATGTCTCCCAGCATTACTTCGCACCACTTTAAATATCCCCGACCCAGTTGTCTCGCTTGCTTCTTCCTTTCACTCACTTATTTTTCTGATGTTCTTTTCCTTGCTAAGCTTGCATCATGACCCTGGCGCTGGCATCGGGTTTGGGACACCCTCTTGTTCCTTTGCTTCGATCATCAGAAGTGCGATGAGGAACTCGCCTGAACTATCAGCACCATCTACCTAGCACGAGAAACGACCTGTCGAGCATGTAAATTCTTCCGTCATTGAGGAGAATGAAGCCCAACGAAAGACCTCTATGTGTACAGACTCCATTCAGTGAACACCCCAGCGAGCTCAATCATGGATGGGCTTATCAGTGGTTATACTGACACGAAGTCAAAAACACTACATATTCGATGTCCATAGGCTTGCCATTCAGAGTATTGTACACGTGTATTGCAGTCAATCACCTGGATCACTGCGGCTCATCGTGTGAACCTGAGCGAAAACACAACATCCATGCAGGTAATCTGAACGCAATGGTAGCATGGCCTGATCCTTGCTGATGCTGATCCACTGTGAGTCTAACGATTTAAACCAAATGAAATCATGCGCACCATTACATAAACCCCCACGACGGAGGGTTCAGAGGGATTATTCTCTTGTTGCACCTAGTAGGACGTGAGCTGTCACGACAAGGTCCACACCACGAGAAAAAACACACATGGTCTGCTGTCCCTGGATCCGCCGCACTTTCACTTTGTCCGCTGTGTGAAGCATCTTGGTTGGGACGGTTGGGAACAGCGGCCTTGCGACGCGATTTACGCTTTGACTGTGACATGTGATAAGTCCCTGCATACAGATCCGAAGAACAACCAACCTTTGGCCTTGTGGGGTTTGTTGCAACCGAACGCTAAGACGATATGTGAGACACACCGCATCTGAAATGGGCAACACTTACTTTATCAGGTCGAGCTGCGGCCATCCTGGAAGGTCCTTCATTGGTGACATCCACCGATGAGCGAGGAGGTGATCGACCATCCGCAGGCTGGCGTGATTTTCCGGGGTGTTGGTCAAGGTGATGTGAAGTGGCATCTTGGTGGGTCTTCCTCCGTAGCAACCATTTCAATATCGAGCGACCATGGCGTGACCCAACAGTGTCGAGATTTCGCTCCACACGTGTCAGTACCTCATCCTCCCGGGGATGGGCAGAAGGGGACGGTGGCTGCAGCGGAGTCAACACACGGACAAAAGACGAATGAGTGGTGACGAACCTCGTCAAAGTCGAATTGAGGACCTGGCGTGCTTGATGGCACCTCAACCTATAGCATCGTGAACACTCACTTCGAGGTTACAACGAATGAAATCATACATCAAGGACATCACGATCTTGCTATTATATGTACACGATGTAGTCAGCGCAACTGTTTTGGTGATGGAATGACAAACTCGTACCGAATTTGGGTTAGGCGGTTGATTGTCATGGGCACCCGATGTCGAAGGTTGCTTGTCTTGCTCACCAGTAGATGCCTAACATATTCTGTCAACATGGGAGCTTGTCCAACATGACAGGAGTAGAAAGGCACCAGTACTTACATGGAAAGGTCCATACAAGCTTGGCAGAATGTTGCTGAGATCATGCATCACAATTTTCCCGTCAACTCGTCCAGTCGCGAGATAGCGGCTGTCTGGGGAGATGGCAATGGACCGTAATATTTTACTGTCCTCAATGACAGGGCTGATCTGAGTCAGTGTTGATGTATCGAGGAACAAAATTGAATGCTGTATGAATGCAGCAATGAATTTGCCATTTGCGGCTAGAGCAAGAGAGAAGATGTTGCCCTGGTCATCATGGAGAATAGGCGATTCAGCGACTTGGGACCCAGTGGAGGTGTCGAAAGACCTGATTTTGTAGTCACAGGATGTGGCAAGAATCTGTTGATCATCAGCTGACCACGCGAGCGGAGTGGTCACCCCCCCAGATGTCTCAGTCTGGATGATGAGGAGCTGCTCGCCATTGTGACTGTTGAAAATGCGGATGGAGTTGTTATATGTAGCAGTGGCGATGTGGTCGCCATTCCGAGAGAATTTGATTCCGGTGACCAGGTCGTCGTGTTTGAGTGGGCCAACAAGTCTCTGCCCACTTGTGAGACTCCAAATGCTTGCTTCCCTCAGGTTTGTAGTCCCAGTGGCAAACCTGGCCGAGTCTGGGGAGACGTCGACCGCGAACATGTCATTGCTGTCCTCCACGTCCACGACTTTTTCGTGCAGCTCCGCATCCCACACACTTGCACCCTCCTCAGTGCCGCACACGATCCATTTGTGATCTTTTGACACAGAAATCGCACGCAGCTTCCTTCCCGTTTGCTGTCCGACCTCTTGGCCGTCTGCAAGTCGCCATCGTCGAATCCCACCATCACCTCCGCCTAAAACATGCTTTCCGTCGGGGTGGAACGCAACTGCGTATACATAACCATCGTGGCCGGTGTCAAGTACCATCGTTTGGTCTTACTGAATTGTCAGCATATACTCATGCACTCCTTGAAGCTGCCACGCACCGGTATTCGTCGACGACATTCCCACCGATGGCAATTGTTGGTGTCGAAATGTCAAGCAGCAACGCGTTTCGGTTTACTCGTGGTGCGCAGTTGCTGTATAAACACGTTTCCTTATTCTCAATATGGTCTCTTTACCCAGGTGCCTTGTGCCTTGCGCGCTTTCTTACTCGATCCCAGTTGGGTGACCTCGTGAGGTAAACAAACAACATCGGCGAAACTTGCCTTCATTGCCAAGGGCAGTCTGCGATTGCTCGTCATATCTCGGCTGCAGGACTTGGTTTACAGAGTGTACAGTTCGTTCCCGAAATTCTCCAGAGCCAGAGGACGCACAAAAGAAATGACAGGAAATGTGCATCGACTCTGCCTATCGTCCACAGTCTAACAAGAACGCTGCCGCCGCGCCTACGCCGAGTCTTTATACTTTGTAAATCTGGGTTTCAAGTCCAGACAAAATTACCCCTAGGATACAGCCGGTACCCTGATCGGTGCCCGGCCAATTGAATTCAGGCCCGGCTCGAGGGTAAGCACAAGTGGATCCCTGATCGGACTACAACCGGACGTGATCACTGGCCTCGATGATATGGGCTCTATAGATATAAATTGAAACCCTACAATATCAGACATCCACTGTATATCGACAACGTCCACTCCCGTCCTAGCGAGTCCACTTTCTGAACATCACTTTAGCCATGGAGTCGGGTGTGATCGCAGACCTGATGTGCATGCTCCGTGGACGAGTTGTATTCTCCTCTACCTTGGTAGCGTACGTCGTAACGATACAACACCGCCTCGAGCCCAGTTGCGGCATATAATCAACCAGGACTCGCGAAGAAGAAAATCAGTACAGGTGTGAATGGCGATTGGCCCTGACAGACGAGTGCACCACGCGCGTCGACCGTGTCCTTTCGCGGAAAGTGACAACAAATTGATGCTTCGTGCCGTCCTCATCGTCTTCATCCATGTTTGCAAACCAGACTGGATCAAACACCTCTGGGTTTTCGTACAATGTGTCATCGTAATGCAACGTTGAGGCCTGTAATCACCCTAGTGTCTTTCGGGATCAATGTCCCGTCGGAGAACGTGACGGCCTTTTTAGCCTCGCGTATCGAGCCCACTAGAGTATAGATTTAGACATGTATTGACAGCGTGATGTGCAGAAAAGAGGGGGGGGGGAAAGTGACTGACGAATGCTGATGCTGATGCTTTCCATGTGTATGCTCCCCTTGAGGAAACTGTCGACTGTGCGCATCTTGCCCACGGACGTTTTCGGCCATCCCTCTTTCTCGACGATAACATCCACTTCTTTGCGGAGGGGCTGCACATAGTGAGCGTTCACCGCTAGGTTGTAGAACACATTTGTGAAGACCTAAAGTGCGAGCATGACCAAACGACCAAGACAGGGCCACAAAGTCACACGTACGTTGGATGATGTCTGTAACGCAATGGATGAAGTGAACGTCGCACACCAGGCACGCAACGTGAATGCTATTAGCACGCGGTTCGTCAAGGTCTCAATCGTGGTGTTTGGGCCCTTTTCGTCCGTCGCCTATAGGCTGTGGTAGGAATTCGTTCCACAAAGAGAAAAAAACAGGGTGGACATAGTGCCGCCCCCACATAAGGCTGACGCGGGTTCTCAGCCCAGTCCTTCCCGTACTCGTTCAGGTATTTTCGTCGCTCCTCAATGATTGGACAAAGATGCCCCCACACCCCGCCTAGTGACGTTTGTGACAAAACGGGCAGCTAGACTATCAAGAATCTGAGGACAGTTCCGTGGACAGCCACTCATCAACGACGTACGGTTTCAGAGATTTCGGGAAAAGCCCGATGACAACACTGTGTGTGGCAGCATCAATAGTATACTGGGTATCGAGAGCCAAGAAATCTGGATTGCGACCTACAATGAAGGCTCGAAAACGCAAGCAGGAAAGAAAGGGAATCATACAGAGCGGAATGATCTGTTGCTAACCCTGCATATGATCTGTTGAACAGTCCTCAACACTGCCATCCAATATGAGTGACTTGTTACTTCCGATAACAGGAAACATGTTACCATTGTTTTTGAGGTCAAAACTTCGTCGAAAGCCTTGATAATCTCGTCCCGCAACTCGGAATTGACATCCCAATATTACGAGTGAGTTGTGGGCGTATCACTCTGACGTGGTAAGGATTGTTCAGAACGTCAGACCCCATCGCGAATTCGAACATTATGTCCTGTCTATAATATATACCACCAATTCTTTTGCCGACCAGCTTGGATATTCGTACGTTGAGAATCGATCCAGGTAGGAAAACATAGACAGAGAGGGAATCCTACTGAGCCTGGTCAATGAAAGATAGAGCCAAAGAACCTGAAAGAAGTTGCCTACCACGATTCATATATGCTCGACGCTCTATCCATTCTTGCCCAACAAACGATGACAGCGCCACCCTCCGTTCTATGTTCTGTCTTTTTCGTGGATGAATCGACACGCACGACCACGACGTGTAGATCGCGTCAATACATGGACCAGGGGGACAATGGGGGACATAAACTCAACTTACGAGGGCTTCAGATTAGATGGTTGCCCCTTCCCACTGATCAGAGAGCAAGCCGCGTCGTCTTGTGGACTGCGTGTGCCCCGACTGAACCTAGAGTTATCGTGAAGTAAAAAGGGAGTGAGCACCAATGATCATTGATTCGAAAAACCTGGCAAGGAGCACCAATGTGAATGCAAGGTCATTCATCATGCCGGGATTCGAGAAGACGAAGGACATTGAATCCACATTTGCACACTGCTGGATACGTTCAACTTTGGGGAGCTCGTTGACCTCGCCCAAATGCTAAAGGGTGGAAGTTGGAGGCATCGATGTCGCAAGTGATTTTCAATCGCCGCTGCTAGCAGTGGGCCCCATCATGATCATGAACGGAAGGAACGCTTCAGTGACCTCTCGGATAATCGTACCTCAGTCCAGTGAGTTCGACGTTTACAATCTCTTGACTGTACCCGCGGCTGGTTGTTTCGTCTACTGGCATTCTTTGCCACGTCAGGCGGCTCGCTGGGCTTCCTTGTTCAACGCATGTCGTCGGCGTCTTCACCCTCACCCTCTGCACCGGCTCGCGACCCTCTGGCCTGGGTTCAAGTCGCAATCATTTAACATCTTGTCACTATGACTGGCAACATTCATTCTGTGACAGTGGTTGCGGAACAAAGGGGATGATGAGACAGACGGTTTATTGTGATGGAATCGCGAATTCACACACCTCTTTTCGCACTCTGTTGGGTTGGAGCTTGTACTTGTGCACTGACCGTGCTCTGCTTGGCTTGGAGCTTTCAGTCATAAAACAATGAAGATCGCATTCTAGGAAAGATCTTCGATAGCATGCCCAGATATCCACAACTCATCCGAAGACATAGCTACGGGACTCGGGGCCGCGTGGTCGCAGTTCAGCGATCAACGTGCGTGGGCATGACTCAGATGGTTCCAGTTCAGTTTAGCAACCATCCTGCGTGCCTCGCGGCACCTCGGCGTGCTCTTATCGCGAAACGTGCGTACGAGATGGTTGTTCCCCAGCATACGACGCAAATGGTTAGTGAAGGATGCCCGGGGGAACGTGTATGGTGATATGGCATGGTGCTATGGTCACGATGGGCATGCCACATGGAGATATTCACGCCGCCCAGCCAATTGGCAAAAGCTCTGTGGCCTTCCCGTCATTCTATGGTGCCATCTTGTAGAGCTAATTTGTAGGTGCCGGCCCAGGCTGGGGCATATGGATACCACCTCTCGGTCGAACTACCTGGGGAAGCACTCCCAATACTGCCGCGAGCGTGTATGGTGGTTTCGTGTGTGGTCCGAACTAGGAGCCCCTCCGCACCCATACTCTTCTAACATTCCTGCATCAAATTCCTACATCCGGGTTGATCTCCATCGACACCGCGCCAATCCAATCCTCCTCTCCTTCGCTAGCGTGTTGTCATCCTCTGCACCCCATTCGATATCCTTTGCACCCCTCTGTTCACCCAGGAAGTCGTGTCTCGCTCATATCCTCCCTCAACCCCGCCCCCGACACTATCTCCCCAAACGCCCTGGGCTGGCCTGTCGCTGCAGCCGCACCTGATCTCAGCGCGGTGGGTGGGCACGGATCCTTCTTCACTTTTACCCTCTGCGTCTTTATTCTCGTGGCTCAACACCGCACTTGCAATGTGTATATTCTCGCTGTGATGGCGCTCCCCAGTCACTCATTTAATAATTCTGATTTCCTTATTTTCTCCCGGCATTGCCTTGCGCCACCTTTTCATATCCTCATCCAGTTGTATCGCTTGCTTCTTCCTTTCACTCACTTATTTTTATGATGTCCTTAGCTTGCATCATGTCCCTGGCGCTGGCATCGGTTTCGGGTCACCCTCTTATTCGTTTGCTTCGATCATCAGAAGTGTGATGGGGAACCCGCCTCAACCATCAGCACCATCACCTGGCACGAAAAACGACCTGTCGATCATGTAAACTCTTCCGTCATGGAAGTCGACTCAGAATGAAGCGCAGAGAAAGTCAGTCAAACTACGGAGAAGATGTACATACTACTCCAGGCAGATCACCATCTCGATTTTCTTCATCGCTTCTTAGAGATAGGTTCATTTCGATCTAGCCAAGCAGGGCAAATGCAAATGTCGGGGAACATGGCCACAAGCGACGACGGAACAGAAACACCGTGCAAGCGCAGTTGGTAAACCGAGCTAGGTGAGTGACGTACATCTGTGCGGTCTCGTACGGTGACCGTTACTTGGGCATCTTGGCCAGATCGCTGAGCAAGGATTCTGGCACTTCGGGGGGGACACACCGCAGTCTCGACCGAACCTGTCGCCGAGCCTCACACCCATTACAAGGACGACGAAATGCATCAACGATGCCAAGCCACCATTGACAAACTACCTCGAGATGCGTCGGCGTGGGTAGAGTGATGAACGGTTTTGGAAGTCGCGAGGCGAACAGACGTCCAGCAAATCGTTTTGTCGCTGGGTTACCTAGACTGGAGTGGACGCTGGCGAGCAGAAATATGTTTGGGTTCGGAGAGATGGCCTAATACGTTTCGTCCGGGTTCTTTGTGCACTGGAGAATGTGATGCCCGACGCCCGACACAAGTCCATCCATGGTGCGTGGGAGGTATCCCGAGGAACCTAGTGTCTATAGAGTACACTTTGACTCTGTAGACGTCGACAGACAAGGAATGAAAACTGTTCTTGAAATACGCACCTCTGCTGCCTCCGGACAGTGATATTGAATAAGACGGGCTGTTTCCCGATGCATTCTCGAGAGTTCACACTAATGATGGCGTCCGACGAGGGCGAGCTGGCACGAGCCCCCCCGAAGTTTGACCTCTTTAGCGCATCGCTTCACTCGTGAAACGAGGCAAAGGTTTCCTCGCAGCGCGATGCCCGTGTCGCTGGGGAGCCTCTCGAGTAGATGATTGGCAACAAATGTGTCGAGGAACATATACGTCGGCGAGTCGTCTGAACTTGGTTAGACTCTGGATATGTATGTCGTGTGCGATGGATCGGGGAGAGTCGAACCTGGCGTGACGAACCAGAGATTATAAGACGCTAACGTCCTTGCCAAAAGTCGGTTGTAGTAGCTCGGACATCCTAATGCACAACCTCATACATCGTTTGGTTTGATATAGCTCTAATCGATCAAACACTGTCCTTCAACCCCAACCTCCGTGTCTAGGTTTCATCAATGACCATCGATCATGGACGCGCTCATCGGGATTCATACTGATGCCTGAAAGATGACACAGACTCAAGGAAACACACGATCGATGCCCACATACTTGTGACTTGGAGAGTATCTACATGTATTGCATGCAGTCACCTGGACCATTCCGTCCCATCGTGTGTACCTGAGCGAATACACAACATCTATTTGGGTAAGCTGATCGAAATAGTAGGTAACCGGATCGAAATGGTAGCGTTGCCCGATCCTTCTTGTTGCTGACCCATTGTGAGCCTAACGATGTAAGCTAATGGAAATCACGCGTACCGTTACATGGACCCTCTCGGTTGAGAGAGGAGATGGATCCTGTGGTTGTTGCGCCTAGTAGGGCGTGAGCTGTCATGACGAGATCCACATTACGAGAAAAGACACACGGGGTCTACTGTTCCAGGATCCGTCGCACTATGGGAAGTATGTTGGATTGGACGGTTGGAAACAGCGGCCTTGCGACGCGATTTACGCTGTGACATGTGATGAGTCCCTGCATACAGATCCGAAGAACAACCGACCTTTGGCCTTGTGGGGTTTGTTGCGACCGATCGCTACGATGTATGTGAGACACACCGCATCCGAAATGAGCAAACACTTACTTTATCAGGTCGACCTGCGGCCATCCTGGAAGGTCCTTCATTGGTGACATCCACCGATGAACGGGAAGGTGATCGACGATCCGCAGGCTGGCGCGATTTTCCGGACCGTCGGTCAGGCTGATGTGCAGTGACATCCTGGTGACCCTTCCTCTGTAGCAACCATCTGAATATCGAGCGGCCATGGCGTGACCCGACAGTGTCGAGATTTCGCTCTGCACGTGTCGGTACCTCATCCTCCTGGGGATGGGTAGAACAAGCCGGGGACGGTGGCTGCAGCGGAGTCAATACACAGACAAAAGACGAATGAGTGGTGACGAACCTCGTCAAAGTCAAATTGAGGACCTGGCGTGCTTGACGGTACCTCAACCTATACCATTGTGAACACTCGCTCGGAGGTTAAAACAATCAAACTCATACATCGAGGACATCAGGATTTTTCTGTTGTATGTACACGATGAGGCCCTCGCAACTGTTTTTGTGATGGAATGACAAACTCATACCGAATTTAAGTCAGGTGGTTGATCGCCACGGGCACCCGAGATTGAAGGTTGCTTGTCTTGCTCGGCAGTAGATGCCTAACATATACTTTGTCAACATGGAGACTTATCCGACATGCCAGGACTAGTACTTACATGGAAAGGTCCATTCAAGTCTGGCAGAATGTTGCTGAGATCATGTATGACAATTTTCCCGTCGCGTCGTCCAATCGCGAGATAACAGTGGCTGCCTGGAGAGAGGGCAATGGACCAGAACTCGCCACTGACCTCGATGACAGGCTCCATCCGAGTCAGTGTTGATGTGTCCAGAAAGATGATTGAATACTCTCCGAATGTAGCAATGAATTTACCATTCGTGGCCAGAGCGAGAGAGCGGACGTCCCTGTTGCCATCATGGAGAATGGGCGATTCAGCGAGTTGGGACCCAGTGGAGGTGTCGAATGATCTGATTTTGTTGTCATCGGACACAGCAAACAGTTGCTGATCATCGGCTGACCATGCGAGCGGAGTGCCCAAATTCCTGGGTGCCTGAGTCTGGATGATGAGGAGCTCGTCGCCGTTGTGACTGTCGAAGATGCGGATGGAGCTCCCAGCAGTGGCAGTGGCAAGATGGTCGCCACTCCGCGAGAATTTGATTCCAATGACTATACCGTCGTGTTTGAGCGGGCCAACGAGTCTCTGCCCTGTGGCGATGCCCCAAATGCTTGCACTCTTTCCACCCTCTCCGCCAGACCCAGTCCCGGTGGCCAACCTGCTCGAATCCGGGGTGACGTCGACCGCGAACATGTAGTTGCATCTGCTGCCCTCCACGTCGACGACCTTTTCATGCAGCTCTGCATCCCATACACTGGCTCCCTCCCGTCGAGTCCCGCACACGATCCATTTGTGATTCCCTGACGCAGAAATCGCATACAACTTCATTCCCGTTTGCTGTCCGACCTCTTGGCCGTCCGCAAGTCGCCATCGTCGAATCCCACCCTCACCTCCACCTAAAACATGCTTTCCATCAGGGTGGAACGCAACTGCGTATACATAGCCATCGTGGCCGGTGTCAAGTACCATCGTTTGGTCTTGCTGAATTGTCAACATATACTCATGCACTCCATGAAGCTGCCACGCACCAGTATTCGTCGACGACATCTCACCGATGGCAGACAAACGTCCGTGTCGAAATGTCAAGGAGCAAAGTCTTTCGATTCCTCGTGGTGCGCAAAGTTGCTGTGTAAACACGTTTCCTTATTTAAATATGGGCTCTTTGCGCAGGTGCCTCGTGTTTTTGGTGCTGTCCCACTCGCAACCACGCACAAAATGCGGCTCGTTCTCGAAATTCTGTTGGGCCACAGGACGTACAAAATCTGAAACTTGGTTTCAAACGGTTAATAATGCACCGTGTCGTGCCTTGTTCTCTCCTTTCTATTATTATTCCTATTTTATATTTTCAACTTGCACCACGACCCTGGCACATTCGCATCGTTTTGGGAATCTCTTGTCGATCACCATAGGTGCGATGGGGAGCCTGCCTGAGCTGGTACCACCATCTACTTGGTACGAGGAACGACTTATTTAGGCCAATAACTCACCCCGTCGTTGAGGTTGATCCAAGGTGAAGCCTAGAAAAAGCGAATCAAAATTACAGGAGAAGATGTACATACCATGTCGGGCACGCCCGGCGGTCTGCGAACCACCGTCGAGATTTTCCTTGACCAAGTCAGAGCAATCACTCGGATGATAAAAGGTTCGTTTCAATCAAGCCAAGCATCACGAGGACGGCGGCGAGGGACGGACGGAACGGGGACACCATGCAAGCGCGACCGGTAAATCGAAGTTAATCAGTGGCGTACATCGGTTCAGTTTCGTGCGCGAACCTGGCATCGACGATCAATAACGACTTTGAGCATCGTTGAGCGAGGATGATGGCACGTCAAGGAGGTACATCGCGACTTCGATGTTGCCGAAGCTGTCCCCGATCCCTCTGCTCCACCACGGTCCCGTTGATGGGTGGTGATGATCTCTCGTCTGAAAGGTTTGCGCCGACAGCCGGGCTGCTTACAAACAGTCGGTTGCTGGAATGCAGATACCAACGAACTGCGCGCCGCTCGCGAAGTGGTCGGTTTGGCGATATATCGCCCCTCGAGGGGTACTGGTGGGCATCCTCACAGGATTACTAGTAGAGGCGCCACATCATCAGACCCACCCTCCCATTCGCGTCGAACCTCATCCAAGTGATAGAACTTGCAGGGCAACACCAAGTCTCCGAACGCGACCTGAATCGGAGACGAGATCGTGCACATGCAATAGGGTGCCTGGAAGACATGGTAGGACCAAAAAAAGGTGGATGGGAGGGGATGTTGGAGAAGAAACGTGCGCGAGGAAAGACCTATTGTCCGTGGGTATGAAGGGAACGAGTCGATGTTGCTTAGCGGTGGGGACAGTTTGTTTCCTACCTCCGTGTATGTATAAACTCCATCGGTGACCATTCGGTGAACATCCTGACAAGCTCAATCATGAACGGGTTTATCAGCGTTCATTCTGATGCCCACGAGGTGACATTGAAGTCAAAAGCACTGCACGTTCGATGTCCATAGGCTTACCATCCAGAGTAGTATACACGTGTGTCGTACTGGGTTACCTTGGAGATATCAATGCGCCTCATCGTGTGCACCTGAGCGAATACACAACATCCATGAGGGTAATCTGAGCGAAATGGTAGCATGACCTGATCCTTGCTGATGCTGATCTACTATAAGTCTAACGATTCAAACCAAAGGAAATCGTGCGCACCATTACATAGACCCCCACGACAGAGGGTTCAGAGGTATTATTCTCTTGTTGCACCTAGTAGGACGTGAGCTGTCACGACGAAGTCCACACCACGAGAAAAAACACACATGGTCTGCTGTGCCTGGATCCGCTGCACTTTGTCCGATGTGTGAAGCATCTTGGTTGGGACGGTTGGGAACAGGGGCCTTGCGACGTGATTTATGCTTTGACTGTGACATGTGGTAAGTCCCTGCATACAGATCCGAAGAACAACGAACCTTTGGCCTTGTGGGGTTTGTTGCAACCGAACGCTAAGATGATATGTGAGACACACCGCATCTGAAATGAGCAACGCTTACTTTATCAGGTCGAGCTGCGGCCATCCTGGAAGGTCCTTCATTGGTGACATCCACCGATAAGCGAGGTGATCGACGATCCGCAGGCTGACGCGACTTTCCGGTCTGTTGGTCAAGGTGATGTGAAGCGGCGTCTTGGTGAGTCTTCCTCTGTAGAAACCATTTGAGTATCGAACGACCATGGCGTGACCCGACAGTGTCGAGATTTCGGTCTGCAGACCTCGGCACCTCATCCTCCCGGGGATGGGCGGAAGAAGGGGATGGTGGCTGCAGCGGAGTCAAGCCACAGACAAAAGACGAATGAAGTGGTGACGAACCTCATCAAAGTCGAATTGAGGACCTGGCGCGCTTGAAGGCACCTCGATCTATACCATCGTGAACATTCACTTCGAGGTTAAAACGAATGAATTCATACATCGAGGACATCACGACCTTGCTGTTATATGTACACGCTGCGGTCAGCAACTGTTTTGATGATGGAATGACAAACTCGTACCGAATTTGAGTCGGGCGGTTGATTGTCATGGGCACCCGATGTCGAAGGTTGCTTGTCTTGCTCACCAGTAGATGCCTAACATATATTTCATCAACACAGGGACTTATCCAACATGACAGGAGTAGAAAGGCACAAGTACTTACATGGAAAGGTCCATACAGGTCTGGTAGAATGTTGCTGAGATCACGTATTACGATTTTCCCGTCAACTCGTCCAGTCGCGAGATAGCGGCTGTCTGGGGAGACAGCAATGGAGCGCAACTGTTCACTGTCCTCAATGACAGGGTTGATCTGAGTCAATGTTGATGTGTCCAGGAACGAAATTGAATGCTGTATGAATGTAGCAATGAATTTGCCATTTGCGGCTAGAGCAAGAGAGAAGATGTCCCGGCCATCACAGAGAATGGGCGATTGAGCAAGTTGTGACCCAGTGGAGATGTCAAATGATCTGATTTTGTGGTCTTGGGATGTGGCAAAAATCTGCTGATCATCGCCTGACCATGCAAGCGGAGTGATCAGACCCCGGGAATTCTCAGTCTGGATGGTGATGAGTTGGTCGCCGTTGTGACTGTTGAAAATTCGGATGGACCTCTCGTAGGTGGCAGTGGCGATGTAGTTGCCATCCCGAGAGAATTTGATTCCAGTGACCCAGTCGTCGTGTTTGAGCGGGCCAACGAGTCTCTGCCCGCTTGCGATGCTCCAAATGTTTGCTTCATATTTTGTAGCCCCACCAGTGGCAAACCTGCTTGAATCCGGGGAGACGTCGACTGCACTCACAAAATTTGTGCTCTCCACGTCGACAACCTTTTCATGCAGCTCTGCATCCCATACACTTGCCCCCGCCCCGTCAGTGCCGCACACGATCCATTTATGATCTCCTGACACAGAAATTGCGCACAACTTCATTCCCATTTGCTGTCCGACTTCTTGGCCATCCGCAAGTCGCCAGCGTCGAATCCCACCATTACCACCGCCTAAAACATGCTTTCCATCGGGGTGGAACGCAACTGCGTATACATAGCCATCGTGGCCGGTGTCAAGTACCATCGTTTGGTCTTACTGAATTGTCAGCATATACTCATGCACTCCATGAAGCTGCTACGCACCGGTATTCGTCGACGACATTCCCACTGATGGCAATTGTTGGTATCGGAATGTCAAGGAGCAACGCGTTTCGGTTTACTCGTGGTGCGCAAAGTTGCTGTATAAACATGTTTCCTTATTCTCAATATGGTCTCTTTACCCTGGTACCTTGTGCCTTGGGCGCTTTCTCACTCGAATCCCAATCGGCGAAACTTGCCCTCTTTGCCAAGGGCAATCCGTCGTTGCTCGTGTTGTGGCGAGCTCAATTCCGGCTTCTCAGAATGCCACACTTCCATGACACGACCTCGGTGTCAAAAAAGGTCGTGACCCGGGCCGTACAGCTTCCGCCATCGCTGGGTATTCTCGCCTCCATCAAAGCTATGAGCCGGTTCACCGAGGACTTTCCCGATGAGAATAATCTGACCTGCCTGAACTCCTTGGACACTTACTGCGCATTTGATGGAATGTTTGGGCAAGTGTGAATAGATGGACCATGGCGTACTCCATCATCAACCCTCGCCTCAAGGATTGTAGCAATCAATTTCCCCTCTGGACTATTGAACGGTAGGAAACACTATCAGACACCGTTTTCTATCTGCTGTTGGACACAGTAGAAGCAGCCCGAGTAATGACTCGGCAGTGAGTTCATGTTGCTTGTCCGTGAGTCCTTAATGCACTCTCCATGATAAACGTGGTCATGGAATACCTACAAGGCTGTGCGCAGCAACAAAACGGTGAATCCGAAATGCGGGCTGCATTGCTCGGGACTTTGATGCTGTCTTGGTGCACCGAAACTACATCTCAAACTCCGTAAGCTTTGTTGCAGCAGTCTTGTACTATGTAATCCAGTTATTTGAGCGACATCTCCGCTCAATGTTCACAATGTCCAGACAAAATTGCGCATAGCATACGGGCGGAACCCTGATATAACTGGCATCCGACCCTGGCTGTAGGATTAGCACATTACTGGCACGGATGATCCGGATAAACACAAGGTCCCGTTGAACACCTACGATATCAGACATCGACAACATCCACTCTCGTCCTACCGAGTCCGCTTTCTAAACATCACTTTTGCCGTGGAGTTGGCTGCCATCCTAGACCCGATGTGCAAACTCCGTGGACGAGTCGTATTCTCCTCGAGCTTGACATCGTACGTCGTAACGATATGGGCCAACATCGTTTTGAGCTCAGCTACGGCAAAGAATCGACCAGGACTAGCGAAGATAAAAAAAGATCAGTACAGGTATGGATGGCGATCGATGACAGACGAGCGCACCACGCATGTCGACCGTGTCCAAAGGATAAATACTCAGAGGAGGTTGCGACAAATTGATGCTTCGTGCCTGCCTCGTCATCTTCGCCCATGTGTGCGAACTGGAACGGATTAAACACCTCCGCATTTTCGTACAACGCGTCATCGTAATGCAACGCTAAGAGACCCGCATTGATCCTAGTGCCCTTCGGGATCAACGTCCCATCGGAGAACATAAAGTCCTTTCTGGCCTTGCGATCCAAGCCCACTAGAGAACGAAAGTGGATATGAATTGCTAGCGTGATGTGGAGGGAAAAAGAAGAGGGGGGGGGGAAGTGACGGACAAATCTCGACGCCCTCCATGCGTATACTCTCCCTCAGGAAACTGTCGACTTTGCGCATCTTGCCCAAGGACGTTTTCGACCACCCCTCTGTCTCGACGATAGCCTCGACTTCTTCGCGGAGCGGCTGCACATACTGAGGGTTCGCTGCTAGGTTGTAGAGCGCATGTGTGAACACCTGAGATCCAGTATTACCAAAAGACCCAGACATGATTACCAAGTCATACGTACGTTGGATGATGTCTATACAGTGAATAAGGTGAATGTCACATACTTGCAGATAGCGGCACGCACGCACGCGAATAGCAGCAATGTCGGTTGCCAGCACGCGGTTCGTCAAGGCTTCAACCGTGGCATCTGGACCTCTTCATACATCAGCCATGATAAAAGGTCGTGCTACAAAAAAATGAACATAGTGCCGCCCACATAAGGCCGACGCGGGTTCTCAGCCCAGTCCTTCCCATACTCGTTCAAATATTTTTGTGGCTCCTCAATGATTGGACGAAGATGCCCCACGCCCCGCCTAATGGTCTCAGGATGTTTGCAATAAAACGAGCAGCTAGGCTATCAAGAAGGCACCGCGGACAGCGAATTGTCAGGAACGTACGGTGTCCGAAATTTCCGGGAAAAGCTCAATGACAACACTGCTTGTGGCAGCATCAATAGTATACTGGGTATCGAGAGCCAAAAAATCCGGATTACGACCTACAACGAAGGCTCGAAAACGCAAGTGGGACAGAAAGGGAATGCATACAGAGTGGAATGATCTGTTGCTAACCCTGCATATGATCTGCTGAACAGTCCTCAACACTATTACACTCTGTCATCCAATATGAGTGACTCGTTACTTCTGATGACAGGAAACATGTTACTATTGTTTTTGAGGTCAAAACTTCGTCGAAAGCCTTGATGATCTCATCCCGATATTACGAGTGAGTTGTGGGCGTATCACTCTGACGTGGTAGCGATCGTTCAGAACGTCAGACCCCATCGTGAATTCGAACATAACGTCCTGTCTATAATATATACCATCAATTATTTTGCCGACCAGCTTGGACGTTCGTACGTTGAGAATCAATCCAGGTAGGAAAACATAGGCAGAGAGGGAAGCTTTCTGAGCCTGGTCAATAAAAGATAGAGCCAAAGAACCTGAAAGAAGTTGCCTACAACAATTCATATGTGCTCGACGCTCTATCCATTCTTCCCAACAAACGATGACAGCGCCACACTCCGTGCTATGTTCTGTCTTTTTCGTGGACGAATCGATACACACGACACGACCACGATGTGCGGATCGCGTCAATACATACGAACATGGACCAGGGGGACAACGGGGGACATAAACTCAACTTATGATGGCTTCGGATCAGATGGTTGCCCCTTCCCACTGATCAGAGAGAAAGCTGCGTCGTCTTGTGGACCACGTGTGCCCCGACTGAACCTAGAGTTATCGTGAAGTAAAAAGGGAGTGAGCACCAATGATTCGAAAAACCTGGCAAGCAACACCAATATGAATGCAAGGTCATTCATCACGCCGGAGTTCGAGAAGATGAAGGACATTGAATCCACATTTGCACACTGCGGGATACGTTCAACTTTGGGGAGCTCACCCAAATGCCAAAGGGTGGAAGTTGGAGGCATCGACGTCGCAAGTGATTTTCAATCGTCGCTAGCATTGGGCTCGATGATGAACGGAAGGCTTCAACGCTTCAGTGACCTATGAGTTTGACGTTTACAATCTTTTCACTCGACTCATGGCTGGTTGTTTCATCCACTGGCATTCTTTGCCACGTCGGGCAGTTCGCTGGGCTTCCCTGTCCAATGCATTTCGTCGGCGTCCTCACCTTCACCCTCTGCACTGGCTCGCGACCCTCTGGCCTGGGTTCAAGTCGCGTCATTCGAGGACACTTGACATCGTAGTACCAGGACTAGCACCATTCGCTCTGTGACGGTTGCGGAACAAATGGGATGATGAGACGGACGGTTTGTTGGGATGGAATCGCGAATCCATACACCTCTTTTCGCACGGCATTGAGTTGGAACTTGTGCGCTGACCGTGCTCTGTTTGGCTCAGAACTTTCAGTCACAAAATAATGAAGATCGCACTCTAGGAGAGATCTTCGATAGCGTGCCCAGATACTCATAACTCATCTCCCAAACGAGAGGACAGCTGCGGGACACAGGGCTGCGTGGTCGCAGTTCAGCCATTAACGTGGCTGGGCATGACTCCGATGGCTCCATTTCAGTTTAGCAACCATCCTACATGCCTCGCTGCACTCCATCGTGCTCTTATCACGAAACGTGCGTTCGAGATGGTTGTTGCCCACCATACGATGCAAATAGTTGGTGAAGAATGCCCCGGAGCGCAGCTCGATTGTCAGGTTTGGGAGCCGTGGTTGTACGTATGGCGGAGGAGTGGGGGAATATCTATGGTGATCTGGGCAGCATGGTGCCGATGGGCACGATGGGCATACCCAGCATGGAGATATCCACGCCGCCCAGCCAATAGGCAAGAAGCTCTGTGGCCTTCCCGAGCGTCACTACCGCAATCTATGACGCCATCTTGTAGAGTTAATTTGCAGGTGTCGGAGGCTGGGGCATATGGGTACCGCCTCTCGGTCGAACTATCTGGGGAAGTACTCAATACTGCCGCGAGCGCGTATGACGGTTATCGTTATCGTGCATGGTCCGAACTTGGGCCCCTCCACACTTATACTCTTCAGGAATCCTGCATCGCATCCATGCAAATGTCCAAATCCGTGTTGGTCTCCATCCCTCCGAGACCATTCGCCACTGCGCCCATCCTATCCTCCCCACCTTCGCTAGCGTGTCCTCATCCTCTGTGCCCCGTGCGATACCCAAATCACCCCTCCGTCCACCTAGGATGTCGTATCCTTCCCTCAACGTCGCCTCAGACACTATCGCCCCATACGCCCTGGCCTATCTTGGGGCTGGCCTGTCGCTGCAGCCGCACCTCTTTGCCTTGTCTCAGCGCAGCGTTGGAGCGCGATGGGTGGGCTCGGATCCTTCTTTTTCGTCTCCACTTTATTTTATTCTCGTGCATCAACACCACTTCCTTTTACTCACTTATTTTTCTGGTGTTCTTTCTATTGCTTAGCTTGCATTATAACCCTTGGCGCCGGCATCGGGTTCGGGACACCCTCTCGTCCGCTTGCTTCGATCACCAAAAGTGCGATGGGGAACTCGCGTGAATCGTCAGCACCATCCGCCTAGCACGAGAAACGACCTGTCGAGCATGTAAATTCTTCCGTCATTGAGGAGAATGAAGCTCCACGAAAGACCTCTGTGTGTACAGACTCCATTCAGTGAACACCCCGGCGAGCTCAATCATGGATGGGCTTATCAGTGGTTATACTGACACGAAGTCAAAAACACTGATTGTGCCTCCTAGTCGTCGGTGTCATCAGATCAATGATGCAAAGAGGAGCTCAGCGGTGTACATAGTGTCCTTGGAATGACTTCCCACTGATGACCCGGTAGCAAACCCGTGCTCACGAGGGTAATCAGTAAGGACCTTGCCAAAAGTCGGCTGTAGTAGCTCAATGCACATCCTCGTGCATTCTTCAGTGGGGTTGTTGAAACAGCTCTAATTTTTAATCAAACACTGACCCCCGTGTGTAGAGGTTTCATCGATGTTAATGACCATTCAGCCTGAGCCTGGGTGCATATCCGGGCGAGCTCGAACATGGACGCGCTAATCAGGATTCATACTGATGCCGCAAGATGACACACTCGAGAAAATGCACGATCAATGTCTACATAAATTGGATCCAGACACCTGAATCAGTGCGTCTCATCGTGTGTACCTGAGTGAATACACAACATCCATCTGGGTAAGCTGATGGAGATAGTAGGAAGTCGGATGGAAATGGTAGCATTGCCTGATCCTTCTTGATGCTGACCCATTGTGAGTCTAATGATGAAAGCAAGGAAAAGAACACACACCATTACATAGACCCTCTTGGTTGAGGGTTGAGATGGATCATCTGGTTCTTGCACCTAGTAGGACGTGAGCTGTCATGACGAAGTCCATATTACGAGAAAAGACACACGGGGTCTGCTGTCCCTGGATCCGCTGCACTTTGTGCGCTATGTGAAGCATCTTGCTTCGGATGGTTGCGAACAGCGACCTTGCGACGCGATTTACGCTGTGACGTGTGATAAGTCCCTGCATACGCATCCGAAGAACAACCAACCTTTGGCCTTGTGGGGTTTGTTGCAACAGATTGCTAAGATGATATGTTAAACACACCGCATCCAAAATGAACAGCACTTACTTTGTCAGGTCGACCTGCGGCCATTCTGGAAGGTCCTTCATTGGTGACCCCCAATCCCGTTAATGAGCGAGAAGGTGATCGACAATCCGCAGGCTGGCGCGATTTTCCGGTCTGTTGGTCAGGTTGATGTGAAGTGGCGTCCTGGTGACTCTTCCTCTGTAGCAACCTTTTGAATATCGAACGGCCATGGCGTGACCCGACAATGTCGATATTTCGGTCTACACGTGTCAGTACCTCATCCCCCTGGGGATGGGTAGAGGAAGACGGGGACGGTGGCTGCAGCAGAGTCAACACACAGATAAGAGATGAATGAATTGGTGACGAACTTCGTCAAAGTCGAATTGAGGACCTGGCGTGCTTGATGGCACCTCGATCTATACCATCGTGAACACTCACTTCGAGGTTACAACGAACGAAATCATACATCAAGGACATCACGATCTTGCTGTTATATGTACACGATGCGGTCAGCGCAACTGTTTTGGTGACGGAATGACAAACACATACCAGATTTGAGTCGGGCAGTCTGTCGTCATGGCCGCGCAGTGTCAAAGGTTGCTCATCTTGTTGTCCTTCCTCGCGGCCAGATGACTAACATCATGGGGGCTTACCCCACATGCCAGGACTATGAAGGCACAAGTACTTACATGGAAAGGTCCATACAGGTCTGGCAGAATGTTGCTGAGATCATGTACCTCAATTTTCCCGTCCAGTCGTCCAATTGCGAGATAGCGGCTGTCTTGGGAGATGATAATGGACCATACCTCTCCGCCAACCTCGATGATAGGCTCCATCCGAGTCAGTGTTGATATGTCCAGAAACAGGATGGAATGTTGCGCGAACGCAGCAATGAATTTACCATTTGCGGCTAGAGCGAGAGAGTCACGGACATTGTTATAGTCCTCATGGAGAATGGGCGATTCAGTGAGTTGGGACCCAGTGGAGGTGTCAAAAGTTCTGACTTTCTTGTCACGGGATACAACAAAGAGCTGCTGATCATCGGCTGACCACGCGAGCGGAGTGCCCAAATTCAATGGTGCCTGAGTCTGGATGATGAGGAGCTCGTCGCCATTGTGACTGTTGAAAATGCGGATGAAGCTCCCAGATGTGGCAGTAGTGATGTGGCTGCCACTTGGGGAGAATTTGATTCCAGAGACCGCGTCGTCATGTTGAAGTGGGCCAACGAGTCTCTCCCCACTTGCGACGCTCCAAATGTTTGCTGTCCCATCGGCATTCCCAGTGGCAAACCTGGCTGAATCCAAGCAGACGTCGACCGCATACACAGAATTTGTGCTCTCCACCTCGATGACTTTTTCATGCAGCTCTGCATCCCACACAGTTGCCCCCTCCTCAGTGCCGCACATGATCCATTTGTGATCCCCTGACGCAGTAATGGCGTACAGCTTCGTTCCTGTTTGCTTGCTGACCTCTTGACTGTCCGCAATTCGCCATCGTCGAATCCCGTCGTAACCTCCGCCTAAAACATGCTTTCCGTCGGGGTGGAATACAACTGCGTATACATAGTCAGAGTGACCGGTGTCAAGTACTATTGTTTGGTCTTACTGAATTGTGGACTCATGCATTCCATGAAGCTGCTACGCACCAGTATTCGTCCACGACATTCTCAACGATGGCACAACGATTGTGTGTCGAAATGTCAAGGAGAAAGGGGTTTCGGTTTACTCGTGGTGCGCAAGTTGCTGTATAGACACATCTCATTATTCTTAGTATGGTCTCTTTAGGCAGTGTGCCTCGTGTTTTTGGCGCTTTCTTACTCGCATCCCGGTTAGGTGACCTCGCTGCGACGACTACTCAACATCAGCGAAACCTGCCTTCTTTGCCCAGGGCGGTCTGCGATCGCTCGTCATATCTCGGCTCAAGAACTCGATTTACGGAGTGTACAATTTCTGTTGGACCAACTGGCGACATATCGTGCACAAAGTATGTCTCGTTCTCGAAATTCTGTTCAGCCAGAGGACGCACAAAATCCCAGTCACCCCAGCCCCCTTTGACAGTCTCGTCTGTATCCCTGACCAGTTCTGCTGTCGATGATCCATCGTCATTCTGTTGTAGAACGCATTTGTGAAAACCTGAAGTTCCGCATAACCAAAGGACCGAGGGAGGATCACAAGGTCGCACATACATTAGCTGATGTCTGTAACGCAGTGGATGAGGTGAACATCGCATGCTCGGAGACAACGGCAGGCACGCACGTGAATAGGGACAAAGTTGGCTGCCAGCACGCGGTTCATCAAGTCTTCAACTGTGGTATCTGGACCCCCTTCATCCATCGGCCATGATAAAAGGTCGTGCTACAAAAAGATGAACATGGTTCCGCCAGTAAATAAGGCTGACCAACGGGTTTCCCATTCCGAGTTGCGGGACGAGACCACCACAGCCTTCGATGAGATTTTGGACCTCAAAGATAATATTAATGGTAACAGGTCATTCGTATTGGATGGCAGAGTGGAAGCCACAGTGTCGAGGACCGTTCAACAGATCATTTGCAGGGCTAGCAGCAGATCATTCGGCGGTCTTGCACTCTGTATGTATTACATTTCTTTCCCGCTTGCGTTTTCGAGCCTTCATTGTAGGTCGCAATCCGGATTTCTTGGCTCTCGATACCCAGTATAGTATTGGTGCTGCCACAGGCGGTGTTGTCATCAGGCTTTTCCCGAATTTTCTGAAACCGTACGTCTCTGATGATTGGCTGGCCACGGGGCCTTCCTCAGCTTCTTGATAGCCTAGCTGCCCGTTTTGTTACAAACATCCCTAAGAACATTAGACAGGGCACGGGGCATCTTTGTCCGATCATCGAGGAACGACCAAAATACTTGAACGAGTACTGAAAGGATCGGGATACAACATCCCAATATCACGAGTGAGTTGTGAGCGTATCACTGTGACGTGGTAGAGATTGTTCAGAACGTCAGACTCCATCGTGAATTCAGAATTAATATCTTATCTATAATTGTACCTCGCGACAAAGACATCCTTAGTGACAGCCGAGTCCGATGAGGGGACCTGGGATAAGCCCACCGATGTCTGATCTCTGGGCCAGTGCGTCGCCTCATTCGTGAAACGAGACAAAAGGATCTCGCAGCGTTGCGATGACGCTCGTGTTGCCCTGGGAGCTCTAGAGTCTGCCGGGTGCGCACGAAAGGGCATCCCGACTAGATGATCGCCCGCGAATGTTTCGAGGCGTCGGAACGCGTAGTCGATCGAACTCAGCGTCAGACCGTCTGAACTTGCTCGCGTTCTCAATAGTCGTGTGTGATGGACCGGGGAGAGTGTAGAATAACCTTATGAATACGCTTCCTTCTCATCGGCGTCACCAGACCAGTGAGGAACAATGGGAAGAGAAGCTCAGCGATGATGGATGTGGATGGTTTCCCTGGAACGAACGATTGATAATCTGCTAATAAACCCGTGTTCACAAGGCCCTCGCACTCAGAAGTGCTTGGACCGGCGTGGCGACCAGAAATTCGACATTGAGAGGTTGACGACCTTGCCAAAACGTTGGCGATATCCTAATTCACATCTCTTGTCTTAGTGGTCATTATTCATTCTTTAGGTTTTTAACAGCTCTAAACAACCTGACACTGACTTCCAATTAAGCCCGTGCTCCGTGTAGGAACGACTAGCTCCTGATCTCGAAGTTTTTGGTCTCGTTTGGGGAGACTCGGGCTAAGCTCTAGGTGTATAGACTTCATCAATGACTATTGATTAAATGTCCTGGCGAGCTCGATCATGGATGGGCTTATCAGAACTCATACTGATGTTGCAATGTGATATGCATGATTAATATCCACATACTATTTAGAGAGTATATACTTGTAATGCATTGAGTCACCTGGACCAATGCGTCTCATCGTGTGTACCTGAGCGAATACACAGCATCCATTTGGGTAAACTGATCGAAAACCGGATCGAAATGGTGGCATTGCCTGATCCTTCTTGATGCTAATCAACTGTGAGTCTCACGAGGTAAGCTAAAGGAAATGACGCACCGTTACATGGATCCTGCCAGCTGAGGGTTGAGATAGATCGTTTGGTTGCTGCGCCTAAATAGGACGTGAGCTGTCATGACGAGGTCCGCATCACACGAAAAGACACACAAGGTCTGCTGTTCCTAGATCCGCCGCACTTTGTCCGCTATGGGAAGCATCTTGCTTCGGATGCTTGGGAACAGCGACCTTGTGACGCGATTTACGCTGTGACGTGTGATAAATCCCTGCATACACATCCGAAGAACAGCCAACCTTTGGCCTTGTGGGGTTTGTTGCAACAGATCGCTAAGATGATATGTTAGACACACCGCATCCGAAATGAACAGCACTTACTTTGTCAGGTCGACCTGCGGCCATCCTGGAAGGTCCTTCATTGGTGACTTCCAATCTCGTTGATGAGCGAGAAGGTGATCGACGATCCGCAGGCTGGCGCGCTTTTCCGGTCTGTTGGTCAGGCTGATGTGAAGTGGCATCTTGGCGGGTCTTCCTCTGTATAAACCATTTGAATATCGAACGACCATGGCGTGACCCGGCGGTGTCGAGATTTCGGTCTGCACATGTCGGTACCTCATCCTCCCGGGGATGGGTAGAGGAAGATGGGGACGGTGGCTGCAGCAAAGTCAACACACAGATAAGAGGTGAATGAAGTGGTGTCGAACCTCATCAAAGTCAAATTGAGGACCTGGAGTGCTTGACGGCACCTCGATCTATACAATCGTGAACACCCACATCGAGGTTAAAACGAAGAAACTCATACATCGAGGACACCACGATCTTTCTGTTGTATGTACACAACGAGGTCAGTGCAACTCTTTTGGTGACAGAATAACAAACTCATACATGGAAAGGCCCATACAGGCCTGGCAGAATGTTGTTGAGATCATGTATTACAATTTTCCCGTCGCATCGTCCAGTCGCAAGATAACGGTTGTCTGGAGAGAGCGCAACTGAACGCAACTCTTCACTGTCCTCAATGACAGGGTCAATCCGAATCAGTGTTGATGTCTCCAGAAATATGATTGAATGGTCTGCAAATGTAGCAATGAATTTTCCATTTGCGGCCAGAGCGAAGGAATAGACATGGTCGTCGTCGTCATGGAGAATCGGCGACTCAGCAAGTTGAGACCCAGTGGAAATGTCGAAAGACCTGACGTTGTTAAGGGATGTGGCGAAAATTTGCTGATCATCGCCTGACCACGCGAGCGGAGTGGCCGGGTTCGGTAGGGATGTCTCAGTCTCGATGATGAAGAGCTGGTCGCTGTTGTGACTGTTGAAAATGTGGATGAAGTTCCAATATGTAGCAGTAGCGATGTAGTTGCCACTCGGTGAGAATTTGATTCCGGTGACCCCATCGTCATGTTTAAGCGGGCCAACGAGTCTCTGCCCGCTTGCGATGCTCCAAATGCTTGCTCTCCCGTAGCGATCCTCTGCAGTCCCAGTGGCAAACCTGGCTGAATCACGGGAGACGTCGACTGCACCCACGAAATTGCTGCCCTCCACCTCGATGACTTTTCCATGCAGCTCTGCATCCCACAAACTTGCCCCCTCCTCTTGAGTCCCGCACACAATCCATTTGTGATCTCCTGACACAGAAATCGCGCGCGACTTCATTTTCGTCTGCCCTCCGACCTGTTCACCGTCCACAAGTCGCCATTGTCGAATCCCACTGTCACCTCCGCCTAAAACATGCTTTCCATCAGGGTGGAATGCAACTGCGCATACATCATCAGAGCGGCCAGTGTCAAGTACTATCGTTTGGTCTCGCTGAATTGTCAGAATATACTCAATCATCCCTCGAAGCTGCTACGCACCAGTACTCGTCGAGACATTCTGGCACACAATCGTTGGTATCGAAGTGTCAAGGAGAAAATTGTTTCGGTTTACTCGTGATGCGCAAAAGTTGCTGTATAAATACGATTCCTTATTCTCAATATGATTTGTTCACGCAGGTGCCTTGTGCCTTGGGCGCTTTCTCACTCGGATCCCAGTTGGGTGGCCTCATGAAGTAAACCATCAGCATCGGCGAAACTTGCCTTCTTTGCCAAGAGCAGTCAGTGATTCCTTGTCATATCTTGGCTGTAGGATTCATCTCATGAGGGGTGCATAATCCCCATTAGTCTTGTTCGCGATATACCCCATACAAAATACGGCACATGCTCGAAAAGGCCCCGCTCAAACTCCAGACGAATGTTCTCCGTAACGTGGGAGAGGAATGTGCGTCTGCGCACCCATTTAGATCATGTCACATTCACATGCATGGGTAGGCCGGACATTCTCGCCCTTCCTACTCATTGGTTGTTTCATAACCCACCATAATTAAGTGTGGCATCCGATTCTCCTCATGACCTTCTTCCTCACAAGTCTTCCCTCTTTTTTGTCTACAATTAATCTCTCTAATGCGTCTGTTCAGTCATCTAGTCATGTTCATCCTGATCTCCCATTAGACCATCTTCCTCTGGTGTCCATATTGAATCCCATTTCCCCCCGCACTGGTCAAGCACACATTAAGTCTTCAGCGTTAATCCCTTGGGCGAGAGGACGCACAAAATCTCAATCTTCTTCGACCGTCTCATCCGTACCCTGGCCATACCTGCCATTGAACGTTGATGATTGTTCGTCGTGCAATCTCAGGTCCTTTGGTCACGGTTATGTGGACTCTTTCGCCACTTCCTCCTCTCGGGTTTTCCCCGGTTCACTCGCCGTTCCGCCCCTACCATGGACAAAAGGCGATAGCGTCAGGTCCAATTCTTCCCAAAGGATATTTGTTGCGGTATTTGAGGAAGTACAAGCTCGCAGCAGTGCGAATTCCCATCCTCTGTATCCCATTCAATATTCTCTGTACCAATCCGTCCAGCTAGGATGTTGCGTCTCGCTCGTATCCTCCTTCAACCTCGCCTCCGACACTATCGCCCCAATCGCCCCGGCCTATCCTGGGGCTGGCCTGTCGCTGCAGCCACACCTCCTTGCCTGCTCTCAGCGCGGCGTTCGAGCACGGTGTGTGGGCGCGGATCCTTCTTCGTCTTCGCTTTACTCTTTTATTCTCGTGGATCGACACCGCACTCGTAGTATGTACATTGGCGCTTGCCGGTCGCCCATTCAATAATTATGTTTTCCTGAATTTCTCCCAGCATTACTTTGCGCCACTTTTTAAATATCCTCATCCACTTCTCTCGCTTGCCTCTTATTTTCCTGATGTTCTTTTCCTTGCTTAGCCTACATCATGACCCTGGTGCCGGGATCGGTTTCGGGACACCCTCTTGTTCGTTTGCTTCGATCATCAGAAGTGCGACGGGGAACTCGTCTGAACGATCTGAACCATCCACCTAGCACGAGAAATGACCTGTCGAGTATGTAAACTCTTCCGTCATTGAGGTCGACTCAGAATGAAGCTCAGTCAACCTACGGAGAAGATGTACATACTACTCCAAGCAGATCACCATCTCGATTTCCCTCGTCGCTCCTTATTCGTTTCGATCTAGCCAAACACTGCAAATATCAACATGGGCACGAGCGACGACGGAACGGAGACACCGTGCAAGCGCAGTTGGTAAACCAAGCTCGGTGAGTGACGTACATCTGTTCGGTCTCGTACGATGGCTGTTACTGGGGCATCTTTGGCCAGATTGCTGAGAAAGGATACTGGCACTTCGAGGAGACGCACCACAGTCTCGATGTTGGTGACCCTGTCACCGAGCCTCGCACCCAGCGCAAGGGCGATGGAATGCATCGACGAAGACAAGCCATTGTTGACAAACTACGTCAGTGTGGGTGGAGTGGTAAACGGTTTTGGAAGCCATGAGGCGAACAGACGTCCAGCAAATCAATTTGCCGCCGGGTTACCTAGACTCGAGTGGACGCTGGCGAGCAGGAATGTGTTTGGTTTCGGAGAGATACTTTTCGCCCGGGTTCTTTGTGCACTCGAGAGTGTGATGCCCGACGCCAGACGCGAGACCATCTACGGTGAGTGGGGGGGATCCCAAGGAATCCAATGTCTAGACTCTGTAGACCTCGATTGACCGAGGAATGAAAATTGCTCTTGTAACGCGCACCTCTGTTACCTGCGGACAGTGATATTGAACAAGACAAGCTGTTTCCTCGAGAGTTCACACCAATGATTGCACTGTGAGTCTGACAACTGAGTCCGATGAGGGCGTCGGAGCTGGCACGAGACGAGCCCTCCAGCACGTCTCCTCACTCGTGAAACGAGGCAAAAGTATCTCGCAGCGTTGCGTTGCAAGCCCGCCGGATGCGAACGAATGAGCGTCTCGAACAGATGATCAGCAACAAATGTTTCGAGGAACGTGTACATCAGCGAGTCGTCTGAACTTGTTTAGGTTCTCGATATGTCGTGTGCGATGGCCCATCGGGGAGAGTAGAAAGGTCTTGTGAATGTGCCTCCTTGTCTTCAGATCATAAACAATGCTGCGAAGAGGAGCTCGGCGATGTAGATGGTGTCCTTTGGAATGCCCACCCAACGACTCGGTAGCAACTACGGACCGTGCTCGCGAGGGGAGTCAGCTCAGGCCCAGGTCTTGCCAGTGAGAGCTTCGATCGCACTGACTGCTGAGTAACACTTGGACCACGGTTGGGGACCACTCTGGGGGTTGCATCCTTGCCAAAAGTCGGCTGTAGTAGCGCATCCTCGTACATTCTTTGGATTTGAAACAGCTCTAATCAATCAAACACTGTCCTCCAACCCCAACCTCCGTGTGTGTAGCGTTCATCAATCACTATCGATAATGGACGCGCTCATCGGGATTCATACTGATGCTACAAGATGCTACAAACTCGAGGAAATACACGATCGATGTCCACATACGATTGGAGAGTATCTACATCATGGTATTGCATCCAGTCAACTGGATCAATGTGTCTCATCGTGTGTACCTGAGCGAATACACAACATCCATTTGGGTAAGCTGATCGAAATAGTAGGTAACCGGATTGAAATGGTAGCATTGCCTGATCCTTCTTGATGCTGGCCTACTGTAAGTATAACAATGTAGGTCAAAGAAAAGTGATACGCACTGTTACATAGACCCTCTCGGTTGAGGGTTGAGATGGGTCGATTGGTTGTTGCACCTAGTAGGACGTGAGCTACCGTGACAAGGTCCACATCACGAGAAAAAACTCACTGGGTCCGCTGCACTTGAATCCACAACACCTTGTCCACTACAGGAAGCATCTTGTTTTGCACGGTTGGGAACAGCGGCCTTGCGACGCGATTTGCGCTGTGACGTGTGATAAGTCCCTGCATACACATCCGAGGAACAACCAACCTTTGGCCTTGTGGGGTTTGTTGCAACTGATCGCTAAGATAATATGTTAGACACACCGGGTCCAAAATGAAGAGCATTGACTTTATCAGGTCGAGCTGCAGCCATCCTCGCAGGTCCTTCATCTGTGACATTCAATCTCGCCGATGAGCGAGAAGGTGATCGGCGATCGGCAGACTGCCGCGATTTTCCATGATGTCGGTCAGGCTGATGTGAGGTGGCATCCTGGTGACTCTTCCTCTGTAGTAACCGTTTGAATATCGAACGCGCGACTGTCTTTGGAGTGGAGGTTACTGGCTTTGCATCCGACGACTGTAATCCGGCATGGGATGGGTTGGATGGCGGTATCTCATCCTCCCGGGGATGGGCGGAAGAAGCTGCGGAAGGTGGCTGCAGCAGAGTCAACACATAGATAAGAGAATAATGAAGTGGTGACGAACCTCGTCAAAGTCAAATTGAGGGGGCGTGCCTGACGGCACTTCGACCTACACCATCGTGAACACTCACTTGGAGGTTAAAACGAAGAAAACTCATACATTGAGGACATCGCGATCTTCCTGTTGTATGTACACGATGAGATCAGCACAACTCTTTTGGTGACAGAATAACAAACTCGTACATGGAAAGGCCCATACAAGTCTGGCAGAATGTTATTGAGATCATGTATGACGATTTTCCCATGACGTCGTCCAGTTGCAAGATAACGGTTGTCTGGAGAGAGCGCAACTGAGCGCAACTCTTCATTGTCCTCGATGACAGGGTCAACCCGAATCAGTGTTGATGTCTCCAGAAATATGATTGAATGGTCTGCGAATGTAGCAATGAATTTTCCATTTGCGGCCAGAGCGAGAGAGAAGACAGTGTAGCGGATGTCATGGAGAATCGGCGATTCAGTGAGTCGGGACCCAGTGGAGGTGTCGAATGATCTGATTTTGTTGTCGCGGGATGTGGCAAAAATTTGCTGATCATCGTCTGACCATGCGAGCGGAGTGACCAGACCACTGGGTGTCTCAGTCTCGATGATGAGGAGCTTGTCACCGTTTTGACTGTTGAAAACGCAGATGTTGGAGCCATAACGTGCAGTGGCGAAGTAGTTGCCACTGGGCGAGAATTTGATTCCGGTGACCCAGCCGCCATGCTCAAGCGGGCCAACGAGTCTCTGCCCGCTTGCGATGCTCCAAATACTTGCTCTCCCGTCGCGATCTTCTCCAGTCCCAGTAGCAAACGTGGTCGAATCAGGGGAGACGTCGACCGCAACCACGAACTTTGTGCCCTCCACCTCGATGACCTTTTCATGCAATTCTACATCATACACACTTGCTCCCCTGTCCCATGTCCCGCACACAATCCATTTGTGGTCTTTTGACACGGAAATTGCAGACAGCCTCACTCCTGTTTGCGTTCCGACCTCTTGACCGTCCGCGAGTCGCCATCGTCGAATCCCATCATTACCTCCGCCTAAAACATGCTTTCCGTCGGGGTGGAACACAACCGCGAATACTTCGTCAGAGTAACCCGTGTCAAGTACCATCATTTGGGCTTACTGAATTGTCAACATATACTCAATCACTCCTCGAAGCTGCTACGCACCAGTATCCTTTGACGACATTATTACCGATGGCACACAATCGTTGGCGTCCAAATGTCAAGGAACAAGGTGTTTCGGTTGACTCGTGGTGCGCAAACTTGCAGTATAGACATATTTCCTTATCCTCAAATATTCACGCACGTGCCTCGTGTTTTCAGCGCCTATTCTCACTCGGATCCGTGACCTCGTTGCGACGACTAGGTAAACATTGGCGAAGCATGCCTTCTTTGCCAAAGGCAATCTGCAATTGCTTGTCGTGTCTCGGCTCCAGGACTCGGTTTACTGACTGTACAACTCGCGTTGGACCAAATTGCAACGCACACAATTCGGTTCGTTCTCTAAATTCCGTTGGGCCAAAGGACGTATAAAATCCCAGTCGCTTCAGCCCCCTTCGGCAGTCTCGTCTGTATCCCTGACCGGTTCTGCCGTCGATGATCCATCGTCCTTCAGTCTCAGGTGCCTTACCGTGTTTGGGGCGGACCCCCGCCACTTCCCCAGTAAACTCTACCTGCGATATTTCTCAAATGCACCCCTCGCTCCGTTCCGCCCACGGACAAGATGCGATGGCGCCCTGTCTGACCTAACGAATATGTGTTGCAGCATTCAGGAAAGCACAGGCTCTCCGCTGTGTGAATGCCCCCGTTCCCTCATTTTGCCCTGCATCCGCTGCGGACACCCTCCGCGTAAGATGCAAATGGTAGGAAACGCACATCGACTCTTCCTGTCGTGTGGGTCACTGACCTCCCACAGTCTAACAGGAATACGCCGCTGCACCGACGCCGAACCTTTGGGCCTTGTAAACCTGAGTTTCAAGTCCAGACAAAATTTATATCAGACATCCAGCGTATATCAACAACGTCTACTACTGTCCTTAGACGACTAAACATCTCATCTGTCCAGGTCTCGAATCCAAACACCTTCCCACTCACGGTGTCCGCTTGAGTCCTGGTAACCCGGTGACAAGACGAGTTTCCTGACGTCTGATTGTCTCATGACTTCCAAGACTATTTGCTACTTCTACCCGCGCCAACACATCTCGACTCATTGTCAGCAGTGGTTTGTCTCGTCGATGTATTTCGCCCCTTGTGCCGGGTTCGAATCTCGGTGACAGGTTCTGTCTCTGCCCAACCCCGACCATGAATGGGCTGCGGATCCTTAAAGGTCATGTTTACCTTTGGATGTCCCCGAACTTTCATTGTACACGCCCAGAGGTATATAAAAAAAAGTACGTACAATGCGTTTAATTTGGACCATACGGACTACCTATCCTGAGCACGCGAAGAATATAGATTCAGGAATGTAATTTTATATTTCCTTGAGGGTTACTGTGACGAGATCTACCGTCATTACCCAATTGCGAGCATCCCCTGAGGAAACGAGGGCAGCATATACACCAGCACTTACTGACGCTTGATAATACACAGAATACTGGTCAAGTTATGCAAGGAGCAGGTGGCTGGTTCTCCACCCAAGTATGGAGAGCCTTGCAGGACACCGAACACCTCCCAGAGGCTACGTGCCTCACAGCACTTACCATGTGGGCCTGAAAATGCCTAGGAAGCACACGCGCTTCATCAGTCTCGTTCTGCGTTTCTCCCTAGGTCGTAACAATGTTTCATCTACCACGATAACCAGTCGGATGGGGAACGATATTGGTTACTCCTCCGCCAATGACAGTGGCACTGAGGACAAAGCGAAGAGTAAGCAGAGGAAGTCATCGAACAAACAGTCATCGCTTGCCTCACTCCGGGCGTCGTCGTTATCCATCTCTCAAACATCCTTTAGCACACAACGTCCTATATCTTTTTTTTCATTCGAAAAAGCGCCTCCATTGCCCACATTGCCCACGCTAACATCACAGCTGGCGGTCTCCGCCGTACCCTCGGAAGTTAGTTCACTGTTTCCGATGGCGCATCCCCCTTTCAAGAAATCTTGGGTAATACCCCTTTCCCACCTATCCATCAGTCGGTATCCATGACTAAAACCTTCCAGAGTGCGTCTCAGTTCTCGATTTCTGATCACTCCACTGCGTCAGCGTCTAGGTTGTACGTTTCTTTAGTATGTCCTACACAGCCCCAAACGTGTCCCAGACTTCCCCTTCTCCTGTCCCTAGTAAACAGATATCGATATCCTTCGCATCCATGGCGCCGGGGTTCAACAGAAAATGGGCATCGCTGTCGCATCACGTATCCAACTAATGCACTGCCTACCAGACACTCCGAGTTGTTACGCAGTGTCGTGGTGTCTCCGATTCTGGCCACGTTCTAGATTAACGGGTCGCGATATGTCATAGTCAGATGGACTTAACCCGGACCGCAGACGTTATCGACATAACGTACTACGGCGGACCTCGCCGACTATACTACGGGTTCAACTGTGCATCACACTTGGCGTGGGTTCCGTTGGAATGTAGGACGGATAAAATGCATGCGTGTTCTCATGAGGGACCTTCGGAACCAACTAGGTTATTTACACCAGTGGTTAATCCGATAGGTCTTCCCTCACGTTCACCTTCTCCTATTCTAATCCTTCAAATCTAAATGCTAACAAAGTTTTCTCTTCTTTTGATCAGTTCATCTTCGGATTTTTGTTTTAAACAATTATCATGTCGCTCCCCACTGTATCAGAATTCAAGATCGACACCCAAATCCAGCAGAGAATTCCTGTCCTGACTGGAGCAGACAACTATACAGCCTGGTCTCATCAAATGAGACATACTCTCACCATAATTGGTGTCTGGTCAATAGTGGATGGTACTTCTGAGTACTACAATCAGACTGCTGCTGACCAGCAGAAGTGGGTCTCGCTGGACAAGCGCTCTGTTGGCATGCTCACCATCTACATCTCTCCAGAACTCCAACATGCAGTCAACTACGACTACGCTCCATTCCTCTATGACGCTTCTGGTCAAATAATTCCAGAATCAGTCAATATCTCAGTCGCCAAAACTCTTTGGGACTTCCTGCACAACACCTATGCAACCACGGGCATTACAGGACAATTTTTCCTGTTCCGCCAAGCCATGAACATTCGTGTTCATGAAGCTAATGCTGTTGCTGGTCTCATGTCCTTAATGGACGCTTTCCATAAAATGGAAGCAGCAGGATTAAGCCTTCCCAACAATTTCCGATCCATGATCTTACTCACCAAGTTACCGAAATCATTCAAACCTCTGGTGTCTAACATCATCCACAGTACTAACATTCACCAATTTACACCGAACGTTATCATTCCCATGATCACACATGAGCTACAACTTCGTGCTGGCACTGGCCAGATCCCTTATCCCACCACCTCTCAAATGAATACAGTTGCACCAGATACCCAGCTCAACCACACAAACACGGTTAGATGCGGACCTCCTCCACCTGCGCAAACAAATTGGAACAAACAGGCTCGTCCTCAACAACATTCTGGTGAACGTGGTTGTCCTGGACAGAAGAGGCCGTTCCAACCGCAGCAGCAAAGGCAGCAGCAAAACCATATGCCTGCAATGCCTTATGGAGGACCTTCAGGATCCGGAGCAAACCGTAATGAGCGAACAAACAATTGCTCCGGGTTCAAGACATGTCGAGGAAAGGGAAAAGGGAAAGGACGTGCGAATGAAGTGGAGATGGACATGGACGGATTTGCCAACATTGTAGAGTTGGGTGAAATACAACTAGGTGACCACACGCTTACAGATTTCCCGATGGAAACTGAATCAACCGTTGGTCAAGCTGGTTGGGGAGATGATGATCCGATGGGACCACCCCTCACATCACCTTATTTCGAGGATGGAGATGCTAATGCGTCTTCCTCACACTCCTTTCGGAAACACCGCGATTCCCTCTAAACCTTCAGGGTCTCGTGGTCAGCCGAAGAAGAAGGAATGCAAAGCGAAGGCAGTCCATCTTTCGACCT